>JAPQRP010000028.1:30580943-30596824 GCA_037367295.1 Apogon hyalosoma
AACCAGAATTAATACATAAGGTGCACCGGATTATAAGGTGCACTGTCGATTTTTGAGAAAATTAAAGGATTTTAAGTACGCCTTATAGTCCGAAAAATACGGTATATGTAGAGGTTATTTCCTTCAGCATTAAAAAATGTACTCCCATATATTTAGCTAAATATAACTTTTTTTTATAACAAGTATTCATATTCATTGCAAGTCTATAAGACTTTTAAAGATGTTGTTTTGCTGTTATCTTCCTTCATCATTATTTAATAGTTTTCTATAAATGAGCGTGTCTTATACCTTTGGCTCCAAAAATTTACAGCTAATAAAGTATTTGGGCTAGAGTACTGTACAAAGTTTTCATGACCTTATTAGAAATTGTCACATGACTTTATTCAGTAAAATCCATGATCTGAAGTGGGAGGGCTCTATGAGCTAGTATGGAATGAGTATTAATGTAAAACATGATGTGAACTTTACATGCAATTACAGTGCTCAGTTTCAGATTGTTATTTGATTTTAACCTGAATTTAGAGAAAAGAAAAATTACTTAACACAGAATTTCATACTGATTAATTTTTAGATCTGCTTATGAATGTGAAAAATAATCTACACAGTATGAGTTGGTGGTAGAGGATACAAATCTGCAGAATTAATATTTTCCTTTGTTATTTGAGAGACAATGTCAATTTAACTTAATAATGTCTGTTTTCAGAAAATATGTCCATTTGGCCAAACAAAATGAAGTTTGGTGATAAATAATACATTTGACCAACTCTTTACCAGCTACTTCCAAACAATAAAAATAACACACATGCTCGACAGGCAGAGATGTGTGTGCTTATGTTGAGTGGAGCCCTTCAAAACAACCTAAACCTTTTTGGCATCTCAGTCCATTTCAACAGCAGTGTTTTATCTGATTGTTTGTATGTGTGTGGAGTGTTTAGTACCTGCTGCAGCTCCAAGGAAGGTCAAATCGCATTTACTTTCACGCAGCATCTTGATCAAATAATAACCACAGTTTTTGGCAACTCTAACTCCCCTGGAAAATAACTGTAAATTCCATTTACAGCAGTTGGGTTTCACAAAATGAAAAATGTTAGCTATTAGTCCTGGGATGTGCTCAGTGTGGAGACTAGAGCCTCAGGAGCAGCTGATCTCTGAGATTTGTACCATCCACCACCGTTCAAGGTCTGCCTTTTGAATACTTTTACACCTGGTCATTTGTCACTGTCCAAAGGACTTTTTTTTAAAGTGATCTTTATTCCACTGTGGTTATTTTTCTAAAAAGGAGATCTGTAGCTTTAATTAGATGTTTACCTTGACTGAATTTCACCTTGTAAAAGGCAAAGAATCTGAGACTGTATGGACATTATTCACTCTGTGGTGATATGCGACAAGCCACAAGGAGTTGTATGTTTGTTCAGAGTGTGGTAAAACACTGTTATTCTTTTCAAGGTAGTAAAAAATAGATGGAAGAATAGACTGTGTGTGGTCTTTTCTTGGCTTTAGCTTGTGTCATAGGACCTTTGGCCAGGATGTTTGGAGATGGTCAGAGGTGGTTAGGTCAAGGCAAATGTGTTACCATTGTTGGACATGAATGGATATTATAGACCTTGATTTGGTTTTAGACTCGCTCTGAGTTTACAAGCATAGTGTTTCTGTTGAGGCAAGTGTTTCTTTTAAAAATATTTTTATTTCCTATCACATAAAACAACATAATTACAGAGCTGTACACATTTTACAAATGACATTTTCATCATCAATGGTTAGGGTTTTACAATAAAATGCAGCATAATTCATAGGAAATACATTTGGTGGTTTATTCCATTCCAGCAACCCACAACAATCCTTTTTAATGAGTTCCTCCCAGTCTGTAATGACTCTTTCCAGTCCCCTTTCATACTATTTTGGGGCCTATTAAAGGCATGTGTTAACTGATAAATACCTTGTGCTTTCCAAACAAATAAAGAGGAGGAATCAAATTCCAGTTATCCACACAAGACAGTGGTAAAAGAGCATCTATCAAAGCTTTTAAAAAATATAGTATCTTACTGATAAATACACAAAATGAACTACAATTTACAATCAAACACGGTAAGCACTTAAAACATTCATCTGACTGAAACCATAAAATGTGATTGCTTTCATATTCAAGGGAAAGCCACAGTATGGTCTTACAGGTATTAGTGAACTCTCAGCAAATGATTTGTATGATCTTGATCCAGGATGCACAGCTGAAGCACTTATGGTTGAAAACTCACAGGACGGACCTTCATCTCCACTCTCTTAAGGGAATAGTTGGAGCCGTGCCAACCGTACCAAGTGATCCCATCTGAGTTCCTCGTGTGCTCACCATAGCGGTAAAATACTCCATTCAGGTTGGAGTCAGTGCAGCAGTTGTACCAGTAGCCACCTGTAAGGAGACCAGGGAGGGAGAGGCATTAGACCTGCTGCAGATTATGTGAAGTCTCCTAGATCAGTGTCTACAGAACATGGTTTGGAGTCAGTTTTATAAATTACCTTTGCGCAGAGCGGCACAGTCATCCACACATTTGTCATTGTCTTTGTTGCTGGTGCTGAAGTTAGTGTTGTTGTGGTAGCGCAGGGAGTCTCCGGCGTTCCCGCTGTAGTTGGAGAGGAAGAGCTTGTAGCTGTTGAGCTCATTACCCACAGTGAAAAAGCCGTACTCAGCATAGCGAGTCTCTCCTTCCCAGTCCTGCATTGGAAAACACATATAACATGATTTAGAGGGAAACGGTTATAGAACCTGAGAATATTAGCACTCATTATGTCTCTAAGAGTTAGTTTGATTTATTATAAATGTTATTAGACGTAGCACCACAGGAATATAATTTTTTTGTGTATGCTTTTATTTTTGGTAATGAAATGATTTCTTTATTTTTGGTCCTTAGTGTCAGTTCAGGTGAACATGAGATTTAGTGTAAATAGTAAATAGACATACAGCAGCTATTTTGGTATTTACATCTAAGCATCCCCAGAAAAAATGTTTAATAATTATTAGTCTCTGGTGGATCTAAGATGCTATGGATGAATGGGTCCATCATAGGACTTACACACAGGGGACTGAGATTTGCGTCTCCGCTACCCCAGGGCTTAGACTTAGAGTCCCAGTTGGTAGTAGTAGTAGTAGTAGTAATAGAAGTCAAAACTATTTGGCAAAGTTTATATGAACTACTCTCTATGTCTTAGCAAGTCCTTCTACCAGATCTCTTTGCTCTTAAGTATGAACATTAGACAAAAGTGGTCCTATTCAACACAAGGTTGTAAATACCATGTTTAGCTGGAGATACAGGTACAAATATTCTCCATTTTATGCAACCTTCTGGGTATAAATGGGCTATTCTACCCTGGATCTAGCTAGTGTTGGTATACTACGGACACCTGGGAGCACGTAAAATCTGCCTTAGATTTATTGTTATCCAACATGTACCTCCAGTTCCACCCTGAGCACTGTGGGCTGCCTGGTAAGACGGAAGATGTGGTCATTGCCCAGCCAGAAGTCTCCGCGAATGGATCCAAACCCATTTTTGTACTGCTTCCAGTCACGGTTAAATGACGTCAGGCCAACCTTGCGTCTTTGGATCACGGTCCAGCCGCCTCCTTTTGTCTCCATATCACAGAACACCTGAAATAATTTCCCAACATTCAGTACAATGGAACATCTCAACACAGCACTGCACAGACGGGAGTCAGCAATAGACTGGTGTGTAACTCACGCTCAACTCAGGTGTGCCCAGAAAGTCATCTTTAGGCAGTTTGTACTCGCCAGAGATCCTGTAGTTCTTAGTGTACAATGAAGCACAGTCATATATGGCATCTGGAAGGAAAGAAAAAATCTATTCACTTATGTTCAAAACATATGCAATTTTATGTGAGCAGTAAAAATATGACTGTCATAAATTTTATTGGCTTGATGAGTTTCCAAGCAACTGGACAGATGAGGGAAAAAAGGCTTCAGCTCCATCAAACGTGAAAACCATAATTTTAGAAAGAATTTATGCACAATGGGGCTTTATTTCTCATGTTATTTTTGTTTTTGTCCTGTTAAAGTATGGTGATTCCATTAATAGGGCTATGAGTTCAGTACAGTTCTGTGAGCCCAGTACTTTTAAGAGTCTGCATAATACAAAAAAAAGCCGCAAATCCTGGGCGTCTTGTAATCTTAGCATCTCTTCCTCCTTGGCTCTCCTGTCTCTAATTTACCCCAGTTTTAAAAGAACTCTCTGTGAACACAGAGTTCCTTTGCCAGTGACACAAATGTGGTGCTGTTAGACCACACTGTTAGGGTATTGCAATAATAACCTACGTCTCGCCCGGTCGACCTCTCGGCAGCAGCCACTGCTGATTAGCAGCATGTTAAAGTTAAGACAGACGCTATAGATGACTTGGCTTTGATGGTTATTGACAGCCCTGCAGATGGAATCCTACAGTGCCAAATAAATGCTTGACTAATGCAGGGCGGCTTAAATGTGTTTGCACTGGAATCTAACTTCAAACCCACTCACAGCAATTGTCTGGCTACCCTTGAAGCAATGACGGAGGTTAATTGTAGTTTTTCACAGAATAATTATATAGCATCATGTGAGTGGCTGAAATGAGAATGGTTTCAGAAATGCTCAATGTTTTGTGCTAGTATAAATATAATTATTTCATCTAATTAATTAAAAAATGAATTTGAAATTATTTTTCAGATGAATAGAAAGACAGCTTGTGCTTTATACAAAAATGAACAAGAGTGAAAAACTTAATGGAAATTAGTACATGTTAAGATCTGTTGGTTTTTTTTTAAGTGTTTTTTTTTTTTTTTTTTTTTTAGTTTTTTCAAATTAGTTTCAAGTTATGGATATAATTTCTACTCAAGAGCTAGGGTTTGATGGCTTCTACTCAGTACTGGAAGCAGTTAATGATGCATTCTCAAACAATTAAGTTCTTTTTTGAATGTATATTTTTAAAAATCTTTATTACAGCAGTTTTCACTAGTCATTTATCAGCACCACTTCAACCTACGAAAAGATTTGTCATAATCTCTATTTGATATATAGGAGTTTCTTACCTGATGAAGTCTGAGTAGCAGACTGTAGAGTTTGCAGCTGCATGATCTCTACACGATTGTTGATCTCAGAGTATTTACTCTCTGCCTCTGTGACCCGGGCTTCTTGCTGCCTGTTCTGCTGGTCCAGCTCCATTATTTGCCTGACAACACTCATCAAGTCTGTCTCCTGTTTCCGGCTCAGCTCCTCAAGGATACTCGTCAGATTAGCTACCTGAACCTTGAGAGAACGGACCTCGTCGCAGCATTGCCCCTTCGGAGGCTTTGGAGGTGCCAATCTCTTTCTGGGACTCTGGGCCCATGTGTCTGTGAAAAGCACCATGACCCCCAGAACAACTACAGTCAGATTAACTTTTATCATTTTACCTGCTAGAGTTCTAAATTTTGAAAGAAACACAGGTGTCTTCAATTTGCCCTTTCAGTTCAGAAGCTATTGTCTGTTCAAAAAAAATCTCAAAAAGAAGCGAAGTGTTGATGCGTTTAGTTGAGGCTCTCCTTTGACCACCGGCTCACCCAGGCTCTGTCTTATTTCCTAAGTGAAGCCCTCCTCAGCCTGTGCATCTTAAATATTTTGCATGTGGGTCCTCCCCCTCTCTTTCAGTGCACACCAGTCACAGCACTGACCCTCTCCAACCTTCTGGGTGGAGGACCTTTCCCATCATCCTCCCTCCCCTGCCCCCTCTTAACTATCCCTTCATCTTACTTTCACTCATTCCTCAGACTTTTGGCCTCTGTGTCTGCTATCTTTGTCAGGTGTTGAAGGTTTCTGGGCAGTAAGGCTTTTCTTGCCTCTGCCTGGAAGGGCAGCGTAAGGAGATTCAGGGGAAAAAAAGAGACTACTCTCTGAACTTTGCAGTTTCAGTAAATTGCCACTCGATGTTTGGTTGTCAAAATACTTGACTTATTTTTATTATTACTTACCTACAAAGAAAAACTATTGTTAAAAAACTATTAAAACCTTTTGAGGGTTTGTTTTAATCATTAGACCCTTGTATGTAGTTTCCTTCTCTTTTGTAAGGCTTTAATTATCCTCCTAATGATAGATCTGACTATGTCCTCGGGGCTGCCCATTCTTCACTAAATGTGGCCTTTACACGCCAAGAGATGTATGAAGTCACTAAGTAGTTTTAATCGTAGGTTAAAGTGTGCTACTCGTGCTACTTTTTTATTGGCAAATTTGAAGTAGGCATGTTTTACGGCATTTTTTTCAGCATCAAATTTCAAAAGGGTGTTCATATGAGGAAAATGACTGAAACTGCCAGGTTTAAATTAGAACAAAATAGTTTGCATTAAGCAGAAAGAATTTGTTGAACATAAGGCTCTGAATACACTGTCTACATATGTAAAGGCTTAACTTTTTGTGATCACATGTGCTCTGTAAGTAGCTAAGTGGTTTCCTATTTCCACCAGGGAACCAGCAGGCAGCGGAATGAAGCAATATTCTGTTGACTTTAAATAGATAGCTGAAGAAATCAACTGCTTTCGTTTCCTTATCTTTCTGTCATCCCATATACAAATGCAGCATAATTATTTCACATGAAGTGGACCACACTTTGGACATTTTATCTTCTAAATTTAATTAGACCAACCTGCTACTCCAGATCCTTCAACATCTTGACCTGAAGAATTTCAGTCATATTTCTGATAATTGTAAGGGTAGTTGTTGACTGTTAAGGGGCATTACCTGGTTCACCTTAATTTATCAAATATTGTTATTTCTAGCTCCTGTCACATTGAGTCAGACATCCTAATCAAATCAAATCAAATTTTATTTATATAGCCCCAAATCATAACAGAAGTTATCTCATGACGCTTTACATATAGAGCCGGTCGAAACCAGACTCTACTGAAACCCAACAGAATCCTCCAGGAGCAAACAGTTGTTACTGGTGACAGTGGTGAGGAAAAACTTCCTTTTAATCTTTTAATTAACCTTTTAATCTGAACAACTGAACCTCTTTAGCTGTCACCATTCAAGTGGAGGATCTATCCAGGTTGCTTTGTTTTTGTAGTCTTACCCAAGAGGCAATAATCACTCGAATAGTCTCTAACTGTTTTACCAGAGATGACCCTCTTTCTTTGGTACATTATTACTCCGTTAATAAGTGTTTAGGCCTAAATAAGGCTGTCCAAGCTTTGATTGACCCGCCGTCCCTTAGAGTGTGGTTTAGTTTCTATTTATTGAATCAAATGAAAACCAGTGCTTAAATAACCAAGCACTGGAAAAATATTGAAAACAAGCTAACAGTCCAAGCATGTCATGATAAAACAACAGACCAATGAGACAAACTTTACACCACTAAGCTAATCCAATAGTACAAGTATTATTTCTCTATCATTAAAATTCACTGAATGAGCCAATGAAGAGCAAAAAAAAGTCACATTATGAAGTGATAATTATGAATTTTGTCATTGCTGCTTTCTGATCATAACTTGGTTTTACATGAATGACGCTTCTTCTATCAGCTAATCCATTGTTTTGTGTTACCATTGAAATAATTCCAACTATAAAACAAATTGCCAGGGGCGTTGTAGGTTAATTACAAGAGAATACCTTTGCTAGACAAGCTTATATTAGCCTTATTTTGATATTGTGTTTTATGGTATGCCAATTATCCTGATAACTAGTGTGTCAGTACATTCTGCAAAGTTAACATTATTGTTATCAAACACAACTGTGTTCACTTACAAGTAGCTATAATTAGTTGGTGGTGTTTAATGTGAAATTGTCTAGTTAGAAGGGTGGTCGATGTTGTCAGCAAGTTAGTGGTTGGTGTTTCCATTAGCTCAGTGAGTTTCATCATTCATTCTTCCCCAGTCCTACTCAAAGTTGTATAAATATGGTCAGTACTGGTTTAAAAAAAAAAAAAAATCACAACAGTGACTTAAAAATGCCAGACGCTAGACTTCAAAACAGTTGTCCACAAACAAGTTCAATAGGTTACAGTGGCAATATTTTAGAGATTGTAGAGTAAGTTTAAACCCATGCTTTTTGGCCACATAGCTGTTCTTTCTTTCATTTAATTGACAGAATGCTGATGTGTTCAAAATGTTGGACACATGATGAGATTAATGATAACATGATTAACATTCCTGTCTCCATGAGATGTCAGACATCAGAAAGCCTCTCTTGAATCTCAGTAGTGTGGAATCCTTGTCATTCTTCCAACATCCTTTATGAACTGCCCGTGTTGCCAACCTAGAGCAGACGTCTTTGAAAGAATGTGCAGAGTTAGAATGTGCCTTGGGCGTAAGTGGGACGTCCCATCAGTGATATTCAGTTATGTGCAGTCAGTGCTGGAAAACAAAGCTGCTGCGGGGATAAAGCGCCAGACTATGCTGTGAGTACCAGTACCATCAGGCATGGCTAAGCAGGAACTGTCCCTTTACCTTTTTCTACATAATCAGGAGCCAAATATCAGGGAGGACAGAGGAGGAGACATTTCTTCAAGGCATATTACAGCTGCATAATTTTGTAATAATTTGGTATTTTGATTAGTTTTCAATCAAAATTCAATCAAAACCAAACATTTTTATTGTCCGATATATGTCTTTTGGACTGCCACTGGCTTATCAGCTACTAGGCTGAAAATCACTGATTTTATGTCACAGATTATATGTTGTACCTGCTCTCTGTCCAGTAAAAGCCACTGACTGCACCTATACTTCATTCTGTTGTGTTTTATCAGTGCTATGTCAGTATGCACCTAAGTAGTATATTAGCACACAAGGGAACACTCAAACTCAAATGAAAATCAGACTTCTGTCTCTTTTTAAATCCCTCATACATACACACACGCACACACACACACACACACACATGCATGAAAAGCACCTTGTGCAGAGTCTTCATGTAGTGGTCTTATTGGCTGACAGTCATTTCATGATTGGATTGCAGTTTTGTTTTTGTGAAGAAGGCTCTGACATTTTTGGAGGTAATTTACTTCTGGTTTTAGGCTTTTTACAAAACTGCAGTACTTGTTGCTCGTAAATGGTAAATACAACATCAGACTTTATTAACTTTCTGTAATTTGGCACAATGCAATGCATTGACTTGCATGTCTAGACTCGGTAATGTCATTCACATTTGAAGAATCACGTAATCTACAATATCATGTAACAATGGAAGAAACTAAGGAACAGATAATGTAGATGATATGCTATGTGTGGAGCAACAACAAAACCATGTCTGCTATACTGTTACATAATCTCGACTGACCAGTGTTTGTTTAAACATCATAGGTCTGTTATGTCTCTCCCTCAAAGTGTTTGGATGGAGTCCCTCTTCAGCTTCTCTTCATTTGGTCCAGAAGAGTAAAAAGGAAACATTTAAATTGTTCTGCTTAACATCATTTCGTTATCTTGGGATCTGTGGTTTAAAAAGTGAATAGAATGAGTTTACTCAAATTCCAAAACATTACATAATGCTCTGTTATAGCTTTGATGTGTCACACATATCGAACTGTGTATTTGGATGTGTGCAGCTCTTTTCCTTTTCCCGGTAATTTGCTTAGAACAAAGATTGTTGCTGGCTACTTGTTACAACTGGTCACCACTTTGCAATGTCCCCATTGACAATTAGTATTCATGCACTGAATGCTGACATATGTTTTTAGTTATTTGTATTTGTTAAAGTCATGCAAAGCATATATTTCCTTATGTCTCTTACTATAACCACAGTTGTCAAATGTTAATTAAGTTTGTATTGTGTTATTTGTTTGACATGTTGTGACTGCAAATTGAATCCCCAATATTTCTACAGATCTTTCACATACAGTGATTGTTTTGGCACTTTTGGTTATTACCCCTTGGCCAACTTCTGACCGAAGGGGTATTGTAATCATTTTGTCGTCTGTCTGTCCGTCCATCTGTCTATCCTTTCAACTACATAATCACATTACAGTGTGTCCCCTGGAATTGATCTGTTGGTGTGGCGCTTTGTAATTGTGTGTGTGTGTGTGTGTGTGTGTGTGTTTGGGGGGGCACGCATGCGTTTCGGGGGGGTGGGGGGGACTCGGGCTGCACGCGCACAGTTCAGCCAGGGGTGGGGGCACACGCGCACAGTTACCGACCGAAACGCACCCCCCCCCAAGTCTGTATAAGCAGGAAATAATGGACTGATCATTGTGACTCAAGTTTATGTATGCTGAAATATACAGCTGACTTTAGTTGACTTTCACTGTTAACTATAGTTACACTATATACTACTGTGCAATATGTACATGGGCTAATACGGTAGGTGGTATCATTCCACAGTCTACATATATGTCATACCCAAGTTTATTAGATCCATCTTGCACAGTTCAGCTGGAAATAAAGTGTTCAAACTGTTGAAATGTCAGTCTGTATGAGTCTTTAGAGTTATGATGACGTCTCTCAAAGGGAAATTATTTAAATAGAATTAATTTAAATATAGACAGAGATGTGTATCATAGTAACTCTAGTGCAAATAGAGTTGAATTTACAAGAATAGCTTGTTTGCTCATTTTTTGACTCAGTGTTAGCGCTATTATAACACTTTTGACTTTACACTTTCCCCTAGCCCTGGACTCTGGTATCAGTTGGCGTCCGTCCATCCGTCATCCATTCGTCCATCCATAAACCATTTTTCAAGAACCTTCTTCCCTGAAACTGTCAGAATGACTTGATATTTTTTGTGGAACATCTTTTGGGTAAGATCTACCAAGTTTGTACAAAAAATTGGGAAATATTGATTTAGAAGTTTTTATAAATTTTTGAAATTTTAAAAATCCCCATTGGTTTATAATGGACACATTTCAAAGAGCTATAACTTGAAAACAGTTGAAGATATGGATATAATTTCTATTGGCATTAGAGAGGAAGTCACAAATGGGCTTTCATTTGGTGCCATGACCTTTGACCTTGAGTAACCTTGAAAGGTCAAACGAATGCCAATTAATGTCTTAAATATGTATTGGACTGCAAGACCCTAGGTCCAATTTTTTTTTTTTTTTTGGAGCCCTGAAAGTTGTCTTTGTCTTCCAATGCCAATGAATGAAGAAGACAGTCTGGACAGTGCCAACAGGGGACTCCACAGCCCAAACGCTTTATCCCACTTTTTGAAAACTTACGCCGATTGAAAGACTGCAGATTTCTCATCAAAAACGTGTTAATTGGTGTGGTTTGTCACCAAAACTGTGCAAATCATAGCCAAATTATGTTGAAATACATAATTTTCTCAAAGGACTTCTGTATTGCTCCGTTGGGCAGTGGGGAGCAGAATGCTGACAGCTGATTGGCTGAAATGCTCTCACTCTAGTGCAGACACTTCGGTTTTATGTTAGAAAATCTACAAATAACTCTTACATTTCTGGGAGTTAATTTATCCGTCAAAACGTAGGAAAACTTTTCTTTCAAACTCTATTCACATTTTAATCTTAAAATGTTTAGTTTTTGATCAACGGGCCTCCAAGTGCAAAGAGTGACAATTTTTCTCATTTACTCCAATGTTAAAGTTCTCTTACTAACACGTTTGCACAATCAATACTTATTCAGTTCATACTTTTTCATCATATTATACAGTGATGCGTTCACAAAACTCTCCATAAGCCTCATGTGAAAGAATTTTTGAAATAGGCTGTAATGGTTATAGATTAATCGCAGTCTGTTTGAGAGGTGGTTTCTCACTGAACTGAACGCAGATACATGTCTGCTCCATAAGGAGCCATGTTACAAACTCACAGACACAAACAGGGAACAGCGTGCTGATGGCTGATTGGCTGAAATCCTCTCACTTTAACTTAGAATGGAGAAGCTTGGCTTTTATGTTAGAAAATCTAGAAACAACTCTTCATAATTCTCATATTTCTGGGATTTTACAGTTGAAGCGGTAATTTTTTTTGGATGATGGGATTGATGGAGGATGATGTTTATTGGCCTTTTCATGTTTTTTTTTTTCCAGTCTTTCCCACCATGAGTGACAGTTGTAGGCTGAATAATACCTTACCAGTTATCTACATGGTGAATGTTCACAATCCACTGCTTCCTGTTGTCAAAATAAAGCACCATCTGTGCTGATTTCTTCTTTAAGAATAAGTGTCTTAACTATCTCGAATGCCATCCTGTGGTATGATTGCAACAGCTGGAAGCTTAATGAAGGAAACTTTAACTATATGGGATCCCAAAGTAAAAGGTTTATTATGTATGCGGGAGAATGATGACTTTTCTGCTCTTCCATCATATGACCAAATGCTCAACTGTTCATACAATTTCAATTCATTCAAACTTTTTCTCTTACATGGACACACACATACACACACACACAGTAGGGTTTTCCAAAATAAAAGCCTTAAATGGCTAAATAATGAGTAATAAGAGCTTCCCCCCACTTTTATTTTATGTCCAACTGTTTGTAAAATTTCAATTAATTAAAACTCGTTCTCTCTCACAGACAGACACATACACAGTATTTTTTTTCAAAATAAAAGCTTTATTAAAATGGCTAAATAATGAGTATTACTAACTTTACTCCCTTTTATGACCAAATACTCAACTGTTTGTACAATTTCAATTCATTAAAACGGATTCTCTCTCAAAGTCAAACACACACACACACACACACGCGCGCTAAGGTTTTTCAAAATAAAAGTCTCATTAAAAGGTGATGGTGGTTTCAGCAGAGGCTGGTGTTCTGGAGGGATGAAAGGAGGAGGGACATGAAAGGGTGGGGGCTGGAGCTGGGACGGAGGGGTGTGTGTTGAGCTGAGGTGTCAACAGTGACAGGAGGCAGAACCGGACCAGAGTGCGAGGTCCCACCCAGTGCTGCTTGCAGTTTTAATTTTGTTTTATTTTTACTTTGCCCTTGAAACCAAGTTAGACACCCTGCTGCAGTAATTGCAGCATTCAGTTAAGCTGACAAACGTTTAGTTACAGTACATTCACTGATGGCATTTTTGTCCCTAAAGCCACAGAAAAAGGTTTTATAATCAAACAGCAGGCACTCATGGGCTCGATTACAGGAAAAGCCAAAGGCAGAAAGCAGTGAATTCCAGGGCTTCTATCTCAAAACTAAGAATTACATAATCTTATTAACAGTAACCTTTTCCACCTGTCAGCTTTGTGCACAAAGAACATTTTTATTTTGAAGTAGTATGTTTAAACCTTTAATAAGATGCACTGTTTCACAAAACGATCTGAAAATGTATAACTTTTTAAAAAGTCATTAATTGCAGCCATATTCAGAAGACTTGCTAAATCCATGATGATGTTCAGCACTCCTTGGCATCTAGATAAGCCTCAAGTGCTAATTGCGATCCATGTAGCCATACAATTGTAAAGCAAATATGAAGCAAATTTTTAAATTATTGCAGACAGAAAAAAGAAAGGTAGCAGAATTGACCAGTTGAACAAGAGTATTCCTTTGCTGTTTACCATCTCAAAATGAGTTATGTTTTTTCTATGGATGAGACCAGTGCATACCCCTGACTAATCGCCGTATGGTGTCCTGCAGTATTTGGATCCACTCCTCCTGCAGTGCCTTGATCAATTGTTGCCTATTCTGAGACTGGGGGATCCGATTGCCAACCTGCCTGCCAAGTTGATCTCACAGGTGCTTGATAGGGTTCATGTCTGAAGAGTAGGCAGGCCATGGCAAGACATTCACTCCTTGTACCTCCAGGAATGCCTGGGTCATACGTGGCGAATTGGGCAAGTGTTGTTTTGCTGGAATTCCGGCATATCTTGGTGCTGTTGTAGGAATGGGATGATGTGTGGCTGCAGGATCTTGGTGATATAGTGACGAGCAGTCATGTTACGACGTCAGCACCACACACGTTCCCAACCGTCTAGGTGATCCAGACAAAACCTGCTCTTATCTGAGAACAGCACACCAGCCCAGCGCTGATGGGTCCATGTCGGGTATTGTCTGGCTCATCTCAGCGGCGTCTGTTGTCAAGCCCTTGTGAAGATACTCCAGAAGGTGTTCAAGCTTGGAGGTTGGCTTCTCATAGGCGGGGATGCACAGTTGGGCTGCCTTCCAGGTGTCTCACATGCTGTGTGAAACTGATCTTTTAGGTGCTCTTGGTCGGTTGTGGTGACTCTTTCATGGCCTATGTGTGGTCTGTCATCAACAGCGCTCGTGTTGTTGTGCTGTTCCACCACATTTTGGATCATGGGTTGTGTACAGCCCATACATCTTGCCACCTCACTGGAGGTAAACCCGCCAGCACCATCCCCAAGGTCCTCAGATGTTCTTCACATGACAGATGTGGAAATTTGACATGCACTTGAATAATACTGGTGGCCTTTTTAGGTCCCTCCTCAAAGTGTACAGATTAATATTGTTTATTGCTGAAAATGCATTTGGTCCACTTCTCCAAAGAGGCCCCCAGATGTGCAATGTTGCATGACCAAAAGACAACTCATCAGTTTCTCAAGCAGTCAAATAATAAGTGATCATACAAAACAGATTGTATCAACCCATCCTCCTCCACTTACCCAAATATACTAAATTTTGTACCTCAAAGTTTTTAATGACTGTCAGTATATTACTTTTTATGTTTGGTACATCGGAATATATTTAATTTATTTAAAAAATTCACTCTACTATTATGTACATCATTTTCTTTATTTTAAAGGGGTCATATTTTGCTAAACACACTTTTATTTGCCTTTGGTACATTTATTTGTATATTTGGGGACCTGAATAGTTCAAAACATTTGAATTCGAATCCTCCAGGTTCTGCAAAACTATCTTTGTATTTATTTTGGCAAATATTGACTGGATTTCTACAACCCGTTTTAATTCTTGCTTAATTTGTTACGTCTATACCTAGTTACATCACAACATTTGCACATATAAGGTCAAGACTTCTGACGAACGTTTCTCCGAGTATGCCATGTCTGTTTGTCACCAGCAGCGGTTGTAGTCCATACTGAAAATATGTCCAAACTTCAAGCTGATTACTAGGGCTGGGTGATAAAATGATAATGATATATATTCCAATATAACTTTCCTCAATAGAAATATGAGACATGCTTGATATAATTGCGATAGAATTCATCTGTCTATGTTTTGACAGACATAAGAACAGCCAGTCATAATTAAGGAGCGCCATGCTGAACCAATCAAGCTAGAGCCATGGCAAGTTAAGTTGATGCCCACAGCACAGGCAGAAGAGCAGCCGTAGCATACATGCTAATGTTTGGGCAACAGCCGAGAGTAATGACTGTTCCCTCGGGAGAAAAGGAGACCGAGGACTGGAGCAACTGGGTTACTGAAAAGTAGGATATGAACCGTTTCGGTTCGGGCCTTTCAGTACAATATGGAGATACATGTAGACTATGTGAAGAACGCAAACACTCACCACAGTAAAGTTGGCAAGAGATTCATACTTTGCAGCGCAATAGGTCAATGATTAATAATCATTAAGACACAAATTACAGCTCTATGTGGCTTTGGTAACACAGAGAGGAAATTACAACCCCATTTTCATCCAAACAAACGGTCCTTAACGATCGGTAGACAGCATTACTACACCATTCAAATTGGACAAATATCATACACAGGTTAGACAAAATATAATATGAGGTGCATCTGTATTTAAATGCTCCTGGAGGATTCTGTTGGGTTTCTGTAAATTAGAGTCTGGTTTCAGCCGGCTCTGCATGTAAAGTGTCATGAGACAACTTCTGTTATGATTTGGTGCTATATAAATAAAATTTGATTTGATTTAAATTTGATATAATGTCACCAAATAATGCATTGTTTGCTTATTTGTCTAAGGTTTTGTTTACATGTTTACAGGGGGACATTATCTATCTATCTAGCTGTCTGTCTGTCCATCTGTCCGTCATATAT
>JAPQRP010000028.1:30596924-30615483 GCA_037367295.1 Apogon hyalosoma
TTCAAATTTGGCCTTCAAGGTTCTGATGTCAATGCACATCAACAGTGAGAGCAAAAATAAGCTATATGCAAAATTGAATATACATGAATGAAAAGGAAATTCCTGACTTGCCCCATCTCTTATCATTGCGAAAACACATTTTTGGTGACCTTGACCTTTGACCTACATTCACCAAAATTCAGTGGGATGTATTCTGGATCAGCTCGCACCTTTCCTGAAAATTTCATGGAAATTAGTCCAGTAGTTTTCGCATAAAGTTGCTGACAAACAAACAAACAAACAAACACACAAACAAAAACAAAAAAACCTAACAAACACAATACCCTTGTCTCCCCTTCGGGGGGCGGGATAAATATCATTCCTTTAAAAAAGGCAAAAACTTGCATAGTTTAGAAATTTTACTGTTTCTTGAAATTTTCATAAAAAGAACCACAGTGTGATTCAAGAATTTTAATGTAAAGCAATGTAAGCTACTTGATGCCATTCTTATAATTGGTCTTCAGCTATTTGACTCTTTCATCTTAAATAATGTACCAGTAAACTGAAATGTAATGGATATGGGATATGTTTTATATACTATAACAGTTTACATGTCATGAGATGTATTAGAATGGCAGTAAACCACCTTGTTTGCACTATTGCTGTATTTGGCAATATGTGGAATAGAAACCGTCATACTTAAAGTCTGATATTTATAACCTGCCAGATTCTTTCCAATACACAGTCCTTGATCATATATCACGGATAAGTATTTTTTGGATGTATTCTAAAGCTTTATTAGACAGTTAACACACAGATGAGAAGAAAGTTGAGGAAAATGTTGGCTTACATTTATTAATTTTATTTGTCTGGCCATTAAGAAAACGCAAACAACAAACTTAAAGGTTGGATGCTTATCCATTTTCACACAATTTGAAAATGTAATTGAATTTCCAGCAAACAGTGTGTGTGTGTGTGTGTGTGTGTGTGTGTGTGTGTGCGTGCGTGCGTGCGTGTGTGTGTGTGGGAGGAGTTGTCCAAGTCAAACCTGGTCACATATAGGGTTTAAATAAACTCTTCCATATTTCTCATAATGAGGGAGACTTTATGCACCAGGGCATCTCCCAGCTCTAAGAATGGCAGACTTCATGAACTGGCAGACCATCAAGAGGTCTGGTGGCTTTAAGCCGGTGATGACTACCAGGTGGAGTCTTTTGTCATATAGCAGACCCTGGCCAGGCACTGACCTTCTGCTCACAACTGACAAACCAGAAGTTTGGGACAAACAAATACTAGAGGGGAAGAAGATGGATTAACCACTATCCCTTTTGAGAAATTCCCCATACTTTGTGTAAGCACTGTCAGTTATGTGGCAGCACTTCAGAGGGATGTTTCGTGACACTGGGACTTAAAAACAGTTGGGTCATTGGACAGAAAACAAAAGTCAGTGGTGCCAGCATTTGAGGATTCCATTGTTTATCACAAACCTTTTACCTGATTTGGTGTCTGTGTGGTTTAGATACATTTAAGTAAATTCTTTTATAAGTGCATCAAGAAAAGAATTCCTTAAAACCTCTGGAAATATATCTTGTGATGGGAAGTTTGGCTCTTTTCAGAGAGCCCACTCTTCTGTGTTTCCTGTGGAATTGATCTCTTGGTGTGGCGGTGTGTTATCCAGGGGTAGGGGGGGTAAGTAGGCCTACTTAGTGTAGAAAAAAAATCCCTTCACGTGCTGATCTTCCTCAGAAAGGTGTGATGTTGCATACAATTTTTACCCCCATTGTGTTTTTGCACACATGCTCTATATGGGTAAATTTGGTGAAGCATGCTGGTTTTACACCCATATTATTTTTACCCACATTAACTGTGTCATTTTGAATATCCAAATAAAATGAGATTCACTATAGTAAATGATAAATAAACGGGGTAAAATCAGTACGACAGGTTTCACTATCGAATGTTTACATTGAAAAGAATGTGGTTGTGCATGCCTGATGGTTTGGAGCATACGCATAATTCTTAGGGGAAAAAATACGGGGTAAAAATTGTACAGTGACACGGAGTGCGCATGGCTTCTTATTGGAAATAGTAGGCCTATTATATATTATACATATGTATAATAAGTCTAATGCGACAGTGGTGATTTTTTTGTATCACATATATGGTGTGGTGATAAGGATTTTGCCATGGCGCTGTGCCACAGTAAAACCTTACCAACGGAAGGCTGCTCCTTTGGTACATCTTCCAAAGAAGAACAGGCTCTTTTGCTCTCAAATGGTTCTTAATTTAGTATCATTTGTAGCCTAATATTTTAGCCTAAATTGGCAAATATGAATGGTTTGTGTGTTGATAAACCCTTTTGAATCATATAAGCCCCGTTTTGTGCCTTTGTTCTGTCACAAAAGCTTTCTTACTTTTGTTTAATATTTGAAACTTTTACTGTCTATACTTTTAAACTTTTAACTTCACAAAAACAAATGAACAAAACACTGCAACAAATCCATGGAACTCAGTCAGAACAGACACGGAATCAAAAACAGAACAAAACTCAGTAACCAAACAGTATGAATGTCTTCAGTGCAGGTTGGCATTGAGAAAAATCACCTCAGCTTGGATGGACTAATGCTATTTCTTCTATCTATGAGTATCTGCCCGGTTTTCCAGAAGACTCTCAGAAGGAACAAATGTTGCCAGAGTACACAGTTTCCCCTCCGTCACCTTCACCAGGGATGGGAAGACAGAGGCCTTGGCCTGTCACGAGCCATAGTGGCTCTTCTGCTTGTTTGATGAGGGGTACCTCAAAATAAGATCTCATCTTGGCCCCATGTCCACTATGCTGCCCAATAGAAACAAAGCTCTACAGAGAGTGAGACCTGAGCAGTGAATGAAAAAGAAAATGGGGAGCTGGTTTCATTCACAATGGGAATCGGCTCATCTGATTTACTGCAAAGCATCGGCTCTTACAGCCATATCTTTTGGGCATGACACATCATTAATCATCAGTGAGTGAGCAAATAAGTGTTATGAAGTACTACAAAACATAGTCCAAAAACAGCTTGATCTGTTGTTTAGACTATTTCTCAGAAACTATGTAGGTGTGGCAGACTGTGTTTTGACTGACATCTTTTTAGCTGTAAATATAAGCTCTGAATTACCGTGAATGTGGACTGTAGGATGTGGGATGGCACCAACAGTCATTATTGGTCAGAGAGCAGATAGATGATTCCAATGGTGTTTAAATATGGAGTATTCCATGATTTATTAATTCGTAAGAGTCCAGTTAACTTGGTTAATTGTTGATGGTGTTATACCGCCTATATTAAATTACTGCATAGTTAATGTTGCTTGTAGATGTTATATTAGACCGAAATTACATAACATGAATATAAATCATTAAACGAGATCAAGCAAGCAAAACATGGTTAGAAGGCTATTGTGTATTTATGTTTCCAGAGGAGTTAATTTGCAGTTTGCAGAAAGCAATAGGATTCAGTGTAATTGTACTTGGATCCTCTTCTACCTCTCCTTTTACAGCCATGCAACCGGCATTGCTCAGTTTGATTTTTGTGCAGTCTGTATAAATAACCCAATTCAGAAACACAGGTTGTTTCCATTGTTTAGGGGGAAAGTCAATTATATCATAACTCATTTTCAGTAGAACAAAGAAAAATAAATGATCAAAGAACTGGCATCTTTTGCTGGAAATGTTTAATGGTATTTTTCATGGAAGTGCATTCAATACATAGCTTAAGGAAGCTGGGTCTTTTGTCGATTGTTGTGTATGGGCCTTAGAGTTTACATAGCAACAGCAGCATTCCAGTGAGGTAACTGTCAGGGTTTAGTTAAGCCACTGGAGACACTTTGTTCTGCTGGCCTCTTGACCTGAAGGTGAGGAACCCAGGAGACACACTCTGCAGTGGTGTCCCAATGGTGATAGTGTGGTGTAAACTGGGGTGGAATAGTTTCTCCAGCTGATGTCTCAGTGGCCCCCTAACACGCCTAACTAACTTGAGGAAAAAGAAAAACAGAAGAATGTTACATAAAACTGCAGTGGACAAGTGGCTTGGGATTTTTTTCACATATTTGTCATTACTTTGATTTCTGTTAAAATACAGGCTTGGACTGTCTTAGTTTTCCTCCAAGAAAGGGCAGCTTTAAGTACAAATAATCTCCATGTTAACCATTTCAAAGCCAAGCACATATTGGTGATTTCAAGGTCAGGGGATGTTAAGTGCTTCCCCATGCTGTGACATCTGTCACTGACCAACAAGCATCCTTTTGTATTGATGTTTTAGAGAATGAAATACAATGGGCTAGTCAGATGGTGTTGGATAAGAGTTCAACCCCCTGAGGCCACACACACATCCCAGGTCAATGTGGAAGGATGTGAATGACTGATGTAACCAGGGCTTCCAAAGACTCCATGCTTACAGCAGTCCAGTGTTTGATTGCTGTTGCAGAAGACACAGTGAGGCCACAGTCTGCATTTAATAATGACAACATGCTGCACATTTTATCCACAGAAGATGTTCTCATTTTGGACTCGTGCATGAAAATTTATGTCATGTATTACATGTTTGGGACTTGGATCCTGAATTTACATTGTGTTGAATGAAACTGTTCAGACATGGTTGTTCTGATGTTGTCTACATGACATATGAAGTGATGGTTACATCACAGTATTTCTCAAACCACATCATGGCTTCAAAAGACTGGACAAAACTCTCATATCTCGATGCTTTCAAGTGAGATCTAAGATGACAGTATGAAATAGTGCTGAGTTTAGATAAGTGATTCGCACACAATCATTACATCACATTCAGCTTGTATTTGTCAAAGTTTGTCTACACTCTGTTTGATGCTGTTAAATTTTGCTAATGGAAGAAGGCCAAAACATGTTTCTGTAATATAACTCAAGTATAAATAGAGATGTGGTTTTCAACTTTGTGTCCCAGAGGCAAATCAAAGGGCGAGATACACCAGCAAGACACCTCAAGACACACCTGTGATCACATCCATGCAAAATTACCTCAAAACATTTGTACTAGCTATCCACTACGCAAACCCAATGCCTTAGTATTAGGAAATATGTGCAGTGTCCAAAATGTACTTTTTGACTCAGTGGCTGGGGGAACCGATACATGAACAACACCACTGGTCAAAATATTTGCATATTGAGGTATGATGTTAGAGCAGGTCGTGGAAGTACTTAGAGACTTGTACAAGAATAGTGGATTTATTTTTTAATTTGCCAACAACAAAGGAATAACAGTTGTAATTGTTAGACATAGGAAAATAAGAAATAGTTAGCAACTTTCCTTTTTTAAACTGGCCACTTTTACATTAATTTCTAAGTTCACAGTGTCCTTGAATACATCATAAGTTTATGCAGTATATCTGACAGCACCATGAAGTCCCCTGCTGTGTCTTTGTGTATAAAATTCAGAAGTAGTCTAAATGACACTCATTTCATACTTTTACTCACCAGTGTGGCAGATAACCTACTGAAATGGACTCGTCAAGTGGAAAATTGCATTCTTTGTGAGGTGTTTTGGCTCCTCTGTACAGAGTACTGATGCAATAAATTAATTTATAAGTCTTTATATAGTTGTACTATATGTCAGTGATAATAATCTATGTTTGCCAAAAAGTGTCCTGGGATTCCTGGACTTTTCATGTGGAAACCACTGCAGTAGAGCAAAGTGTTAATGTACAAAACACTGAAACAGCAGTCATGAAGTCAGTACTTTGTCTATTATTCTTTAACATAATTACATTATTGATTTAAATTAATTTATTTTCTTCTCCTCCTTTCATTAAACACTGATTTTTCCCAGTGATTGAAAGGGGCTTTACAAATAAACCTGTCTCACCTCCTTCACATGTGAACAGTGAGTAGTACAGTATCATTTTCATGTAAAACTCAGTCATGCTGCTAAGAAAATATTCAACAGAAAAAATATGAATGTTTCTGAGCCATTAATGTCAATCACTTTGTAATTGCCCCAGTCTGGATTGTCTTCATAGTGTTTCTGGACAGAAAGTGAAAACAACTGGCAGTGCATGCTTAATGGCTCAGTGATTCAATTGTGAGTTAGATACTGATCATTTCACCAAGAGAACAATCTGAGGCAACGGAAAAATAGTTTACTATGGTTTATTTTTGGAAGATGATCAACCTGTTGACTATTGCATTGGCCAGTTATTCTCTCACAGGTGAAAAATGGATGGTCCTTTCATGTCAATTAATGAGTAGCTCATCAATAAGTCGATTTCTGACGACTTCATTCATGAGCTTCAGGACTCATCTAGCTTTAATCATTAGACCTGTTGATGTAGACAAGCCAGTACTTCCAGCTTTCACAGCTGCTGTTTATGTTTGTGCATTTGATGTTCTGCATTTGTACTATCCTTTAGCCACATTCACTTTTCCTTTAGTTCCTTTTCCACTTCTGCCTCTTCAGTGATTCCTTCTGCTGACTAATTTAGTCAGAAACATGAAGTCATTGTTTTGTTTCTCAAAATACCCTTCTCATGCCTTTGTAAGTGTTTGCCTCAGAGACAAAGCTCTTACCTCACCCATTTCTCATCCATAGGCTGCCTGGACAAAAGCTGCATAATGGAAATTGGAAACTCCCTGAAGGTGCTAGATTGTTTGGCTAGTTTGACTCACTCTGCCTGGGAATATTGTTGATTGCATTTTGGCTGCCCGACGAATGAACGCTTCTTCAGGCACAAAGGCCAGAGATGTGTCAGACAGCCACTGTCACTTTCCCTCTGCCTGTAGTAGACATAGTGTAAAATTCAGTGCTGTAGACAATTTGCCACTGTTGGGTCTTTGATGCCCAGTGGTCTTGAGATGGTTCTGTTCAGTATTCTTGGAACCTTGATGCCATCCAATGAGTGAACCTATGTTTCAACAAGTTTTTTTTTTTACCAGAACCATTGTAATCAGGGATGACTGATACAGACGCTCTACAGCCATTCGGGCAAGTACAGTAACACTCCAAATCAGAAGATGGCAGTTAATCACCACTGCTGCACAACTCACTACCGTTTATTCCAGGTAAACACAGACAAGCGCGAGTGAAAAAGTTCAGGTAAAAGTACACCGGGTGTAGATGGTATCGTAGCATTGATAAGTTAACTTTAGTTACAGGTTTAAAAAAAGACCCACCGTATAATAAAAGTAATCCTTGTCTGCTGACAATAAACAGTTCCGTAGGTAATAATCCCTTACAGTGTGTTGTATTACTGCCCATGTCCACACAAGTCATGGAAATGAACCAAACAATGTGTGTTTTAGTCCACGGCTGAATGTTGTTGTCAGCAACGTGTAATAATGTCCTGTCATTTTCAGAGTGAACTTTGTGAAATTTTATGGATGTTTGCTAGGAAAGAAGCTGGATGTTCAGTGTCTTGTGTTGCTCTGAAAGGATCAGGTAACGATAGCTTTATCATTATGTGGTTTCCATAGCTTTAGTTAAAATGCATTTGTAAAGAATGGGCTGGTTTTAGTGGATGGTAGCTCTAGTCTGTCATATGGATAAAATAACACTCCGTATGAAAGTTTCCTGATTAGTTGTTCAGTGTGTGGACAGGTGAGGATGTTGTCATACAGACCTGTCAATCAAAGTTTGACACAGAAGACATCTAAGCCTTGTCTTTGACCTGAGATCTTAATAATGGAGTAAAAATAAAAATATACACCATCACTTATAGGAAGGTCAAAATTAAACCAGAGTGAGTCCTGGAAAAGGTTAGCTGGACGGTGTCCTGGACGAGGACGACAGGCCCTCCCACTCATGGAATTCGAGGGGGTGCCGAGTGATTTATTATATTGTGATGTACAACAGTAGTTGCTAATGCGCATGCATGATGATGTCACTTTGGCCTCCCCAATGTGCTCATGCCCAACAACATGCAACGAGCGAGTTTATCAGTAACTCTCTGAGCAGACATCACAGAAGTTACGTGCCGCATTGCTATAACGTCCAGGTATTCTAAAGTCAGCAGTATCTTGTAATGGAAATGGTCTTAATGAATAATGTTGTACCCTAGTCAAGCTTGAGCTGGTTCCACGTCGTGGAAACGCAGCATAGGGGATCTAGGGCTTTTTGGTGCCAGTTGGAGCCACCCTCAGTGGTCGTCATCAGTATTACAACTTCAAGATAGTTCTGCATTGGCTTCATTTTGGAGCAGAGGTCTTTCCCCCTTGGTAATGGCTTACACCCTTAAGTGCCATGTGAATCAGCTGTTGTTTTTAATCACACCTTTGGCTGCTAAGTCCATTGTTGTTGGTGTCCTTTTGACCCCTTTATATGGACTTAGTGATGGTCTCATTTTTTTAATTGTATGGTATGATCTATTGAAACATTGAAAATAAAAAAATAATTACATATAAATATTCTGAAATTGTTGCACATATACCACCCTTAAGGTTTCCAGGTAGAACTTTGTTCCGCTATATGTTCATCAATCTTTACACATAGTATAATATAAGATACCACATATTCTCCATATGACTGCTTGCATCAGACAAGTACATCTGTACTTCAACTGTCTGAAATGAGTACACACATATTTACAATGGAGAAGCAAGTTCATTAAAAGCTGTTCAGTGCGGTGTGACTAAACCGAATGGCAACAACCACAATATCCTCGTCTTCTATGCACTCTATGATCTGAACCAGGTCTACCTGCGCTAACAGAGAAACACGGCAAAACTGTAGGCTCAGCATTTGCCAATTTTAATCTCAATATATTTTGAATAAAAATCCACAGTTACAAATATGTTTATAGAATTGAAATGAATCTCAGCTGAATAGACCTTCAGCCATGGTCATTTTGCAGTTATTGTTTTCAGCATTAAGGAATAGAGTCAGCACTTGGCTCACAAAGAGCTCCAAGGATCAGCGTGGATCAAGTGGATATCTGCCTAATTAGATTAGATCAGGTCCTGTAGTGAGGCTAAGTTTTCCTTTCTCTAAGCTTTACAGATCTTACCCACTTTAGGGGGAAATTTGTACAGTTTCCTCAGGATCCTGCTCTCTCATCTCAATGAAAATCCAAGCCACTTTAGAACAGAGTACATAGGGATTGTTTATTATTTTTATTGGAGCAGAGGGGATTGTCTTTCTATCCTGAAGTTTTTCAAATATATTTTTAAAGAAAGTATCCATGATCTTTAAGGGTGTCATTTGACCCAGAGTGTTACATGGTGTTATATGTTGGATAATGTCTAGAATTTGTAAGTCAGGGCTGGACAGTCTGGTCAGAAGATTATATGACAATCTTTTGATGTAAAATCACTATCAACATTCTGAATCACTATTTTTCTTTGCTCCTATGTAATGTAGATCAGTTACAGTCAAACTATAATAAGCTTTCTCTGTTTTCTACAGGTTTATAGAGGAGAACTTGGGTTGTGTATGATGGGTCTTTCTTGTTATTTGATGACAATGCAGCATGTTTGCATCATTTTGGATCATTATTTCAATATTTAGACAATAGCTAGAAAAAACCTGAACAAATCGGAAACATACCCTCTCATTACTGAAGTAAATCGAGTCCACATTTTCCTATCTGTACATAGATCTGTGCACAGCTTGTATTTTTTTTTCTTTTTTTGTATTAAATATGTTGGCAAGTAGCTTGCTAAAGTGCACAACTTTTCACGGTTTTGTACTGTTTTGCTATTTTCTCCTTACTTGAAAGACCCAGGATAAATTAAAACAAACACAGGCTTAAACAAGATGATACTTGCATGATCTTGAATGGCTATGATAACTTAGGTTGAGGGTCGGGGTTCAGTTGGTTGCAATAGTCACTTAATATGAGTTAGTGGGGTATGAAGCTTTGGACAGGATGGTTATTGACACCATCTGTAAGATTTGTCCTTGAAAAGCAGATCATATAATACACTAATTTCGGAATGTTTCATTTTATTCATCAAAGTGTGCAATGTGGAGTGTGAATTGTCTATTATTTCCAGTTTTAAAGCCTTTCCTTTTGTAGTTAAAGATATCTGGTGCATTTTTCTGTTTATGTAATAGATGAGATGATAAAATATTTTAATAAAATAAAACAAAATACATACTTTTGGGGCTTATTACAAAGTACATGCTGAATTTACCCTGTAAAATTATTATTGAACTCTATTTCTGGCATATATTTTGTTGTTGCATTGTACTGTCTCCAGTTGAGGCAGCTTAGTGCACATACAAAGTGGTATCAGACACTTACCCTCTGACCTTTTCTGTTAAAGAATAATGTGTAAATCTTATTCAAGGTTTAGAAACAAAGCTCACAGAGAAAGTGACTCCGGATATGCAGCACACAGTCTAAATGCTAGGGTGAGATGAAATAAATCGTCTAGGTTCAACAGTTGATGCAAGTTAAGCTCAGAGTGTTTTTCATCGACTCTTCTATCCCTCACAGGAGTAAATGGGAGGAATGGTGGTGTTTGAAAATTAACGCTTGTGCCCCCAAACAAATCTAAGGCCTGACGCCGATCTGCTTACTAATAGTGTGATAGACTTTTTAAGTTGAAGAGGCCGTTATATGAGCCTTGTCATCTGGATGTATTTAGACAGCCTTTTGCACGGAGCTGGCAGCCAGATGGCTCCAGCTGAGGGACAGTCAAATCTCCAGGGTCTTCAGGAGGGAAGGCTCTTTTTCTGATTTGTCTCCTCAGATGAATCCACATCTGGGCGGCTTTAGCGTACCTCTTCAGCCTGTGAGCCATCGGACTTTGATGCTTTGCAGTCCTTTATTCAGCTGGTGCTTGAAAGTTGATTATTTGACAACAAGTAGTCATTTGTTTGTCCAGAATGTCATAGTATAAACAGTGTAACATTCCTATGTGATACCATCAGAATACTGGATGGTAGTTGTATTTATTGAAGCATGCACAATAGTTATATAATGGGTTTTTGAAACAGTTTGTGGTGTTCTATCAAGCCCCATGAGTAGCAGAAAATAGCTTATTTACTTAAATGAGTTGACTTTCTTGTGTTATGAGATCACGCTCTGTCAGGATTGATTCCACTCAGGACCTCAACTGAAGCACTTTCTGTTTTCTGTTTACACCAGCAGCTTTTGAAGGGCTGTACTGTGTGAAAGGGTGACTATTGATAGTCACAAAAATGACTATGTCATTGTTTGATCTGCTTTGTGGAAAAATTGGTAAATCTGTATCCCTGGACTGTGTGCTATTCTCTTGTGACCCTAAATGAATATGGTGAGATCATTAAAACCATACTGGTCTGATTTAGTGATGTTTTGTGTGCATATATTTCACTCATTGTGTAGGGTTTCACTGTAAGGACTTGGGTTTCCCACAGTTTGAGTAACTGCTTGATGCAGTTCATATTGCTTTTTCGATATACTGCAACAGTCTTCAGCTTTGTTGTTTGTGCAGGGTTAAAATGAGTATACATATTTATTCCTCATTCTCTTTTCTTCAGATGCAACAAGAAACTCTAGAAAATATGTGCACAGCCTTAAGACACAAAAGACTGAATTAAATGGGTTTCAAACATTAAAGTCACTATGTATTGTGACTCCTCACCCCCAAGCAGCCCAAACACTTAAAAACATATGACGTGCTGAATGAAAACTGCTACAAAACATCAGAAGACAATGCAATAAATCTCATATTGTCTGAACAAAAGTGTTAAAGACATGTTAAGTGCAAAGGGAGGTCACTCTGGATATGACTACTTTGGTTTATAGATGCTGTTTTTTCCCTGAAACTTTTGTTTTTATTGCTGTACATACTTAACATATATCTGGACTTAATATAGATACTGAGAAATACATGTGTGGTTATTAGAACATTGCAAAAACCAAACAAACCTGTTGGTTGCACAGTGCTCCAATTTTGATAAACTGGATCTGTGTCACGTTGATAAAAATAAATGGATCAAGAATCGACCAAATTTAATCAGTTCACAAATATTTTTGTTTCTGTTTAGGTCAGACTGTCTGCCACTTAGGTTTTCTGCAATGTGATTAAAAATGCAATGTGTGACAAAAATGTGACTTGTGATTTGAAACAATTAAAAAAACAAAACAAAAACAAAGAACCTCAGAGCTGCCATCAAATTGAACCCATCTAATTTGAGGGGATCTTATGGTTCAGTCTCCATCTGATTGGTCAAAGTTTTGCATGGCATTAGAGTATTAGGCAAAATCTGAAGCAAAAATCTCCATGGCAGTGTGCAGAAAATGAAAAAAATAAGTAGTTGAAAATACAATGAATAAAGCAACAAGAACCAAAATATTAGAATTATGGGTAGATTGCAGGTTAATAGGAAGTCAATTTCCTTGCTTAGATAAGTAACATGACCTGGTTCATCCTGATCTGGTCTTGTCATGCACCAAAGTGCAGTCCAATTAAATAAAAAATGAAGTCAACTGTATTAAATCCAGTTGGCACCTCTTGGAATAAATAAGATTGCATTTACTTTAAAACTAGACTAGTCACATATTAAAGAAGAGTTCAGTGGCAATAGTCACCTTTCTATGTTATTTATACAGCGATGTGCTTTTACATAACGCCTTGTAGTATTACATATAGGAAGTATTCCAGTAAATTCCACGTGGATTCCACATAGAATCAGCACAGTATGTTCATAAGCAGACTGCAAAATGAGGAACTCATCACACAAATCCCAGGGTAAACATTTCACTGAGATTGGCAGATGAGTAGTAACACAAAGCCTGGAGCCTGTGAGATCAGCTAAAGTTACAAGCCGTGGTCAGGCTGTCTTGTGTTCCTAACCCTGTACCTGATAGCTCCTGTTGGGCTTATTTGTTGTCTTAACATCAAGCATGTCTGTCTATATCGGCAGATTCTTACTTAGTTTGACCGCTCACTGTGGCATTTCATCCCATTTTTGGCCTTTACCCCATGTCACACCAGGTCTCTGACATATACACTCAAGCATCCCTCATCCCTTCCGTCTGGTGTCCTCAGGAACTCCACCACATACCAGTACTCTTCAAACGCTGCATTTTACAGATGTATTGGCCGTGGCTGCACAAGGGTTTTTCAGTTGAGGAAATATAATAGACTTTCGTTTCACATGAGTGTTCCCAGATGTGGTGGTGGTTGAGGGTGAGTGGATAGTGGACAAACAGGAATTGTAGTGTCTTGACAGATAACGCATCATTTGTCAAATAAGCATGACTGAGCTGCATAGGTGCATTAACTCCTCATAATAAACACCTTTGTGCAAATATAAATCATTGATTTTACACTCAGTCCATTATATTGGTAGCATTGTTAGCTTTAGCTGTGCTAACACATTGAAGCTGTCAGGACTGTCTTCTCTGAAAAGATCACTTAAACTTTTTAGACAGAGTATCAGTACTTCCTCAATTGTCCACCTGTGTGTAATCACACTCCCAAGGTGGGGTTGCAAATGTGCCATGAGGTCTAGAACAGCTTCTTTGGAAAAAGTTAAATGGAGTTTGAGCCTGTATTTGTACATTGTTTGTACATATGGTTTTTGCACTGCAGGTGAGAGGGCTGGACTTTTGTCCAGCAACAACTTATTCAGGGATGATACTGATTATGAGCATTCAAGGAGGTTGATAACTGATATTTTGAACTGAAGTACATTGGCTGTAAGAATGAAAATCTTGCCTAATTTTACAGTAATGCTATGTTCAATTTACCTTGGAAGTTGGAAGGCAGAGCCATGACTAACATTGTACCTGAAATTACCAAGTTCCAGTACAAGAAACTAGGACCTGGGCTTCAAAATTAAGCTAATGTGGAAGTATCTTAAAGTTGTAATACCACTGACAGCCACTGGGGTTTGCTCCTCTTATCTTACATTGAATTTCTGTTTAAAAAAAATACTAAATCAGTGTTTATCAGTATTTTATTTTGACCCTCTAACATGTGATCTGGTCAATCTTTAAATTATACCCAAATCTCTGGTCAGGCTGTGGGTTGGATGTATTGGTTTGTTTAAACGGCTCAACCATAGGTGTGGTTAACAAGTTGCACTAACGAGACTGTAAAATGACTTTGTTATGTAGTGCATGTATGTGTTGTGCAGTGCTTAATGAGGTTCACAGCTTTAACTGATCAATATCACTTTAGCTCACCAATCACCCCTTGTAGATGCTGCTGAGCCCTTTGGTCCAAATACTGTCTATACCAGCTGGAGATATTATCATTATTATCACAGTATTGTTGAATTGTGCTCAAAATGTTCAAAAAGTACTTAAACACACACTGAAATAATTCATCCAAGTTCTATTTTGAGAAAAACTAACAAAATAACATGCACAATGTACTTTCAGTCGGCAGAAACATTAAAATATTAACATATAAACATCAAACATATAAATGTGTATTAAAGGGGAACTTGGCAGGATTTTTACCTTAATTAAACAGCTTCAAAGTAGTTCTGATGGTTGAATGGCTTGTTATGGGTTGACTGGAAGCCCTCCGTCCACCCACTAGTGCCTCTAGGGCTGAATCTGCCATTTGCAACTTGTCAGTACTGTCCTGTGCACATAGATCTCGTCTCGGTGGCCCAAGATCTTGTGTCTCACGAGAAACGTCACGGTTTACGACAGTACCACACAAACAAACCCCCAGCCAGGTACTGCTGGCTAACTGTAAACACAAAACCATCCACGCCTTCATTTCACAGGTGTTTATAATGGCAGAGTCAGCACAGATAAATTCTCTATAATCTATATATTTCACTGAATTTGTGCTCTTGATGGTGCCACTGGTTGTAACAGTGTTTATTCATTTATGAACTTATTTTATGAACAATACCTGGATGCTTGTTGGTTAGCGGAGATGTTAGCATACTGACTAGTAATTCTGGCTGTTTGTGTCATGTAGGCGTATGTTTGTTGTGTTTACTAGATAGCCCTTTGTCTGCCTCAGGAGTGTGTTTTTATTACTAGACAGAATTTTATCAGTTGAAACTAGTTTTTGTCATATGTATGTAGTTCATTATATGATCCATGTGTAATTGGTTTTGTCTGAATACCAACTGGCATAATAATTAGCCCTGATGTTCGATCTTAGCTGGTGTTGTATGATACTTGTCTGTTGTACAGTAAATGTTAGCCCTGATATGATCGCGCGCTAATCGCTAATGGGACTGGGGCATGGTGACAGGTGGGAGCAGTTGATGTTTATTAGCCTGTTAGCTCTTCAGCTGTGCGGCTAAGATAGACAGGTCACTTTATTAATCCCCAAATGGGGAAATTCAAATGCAATGTACTCATAACTCTCATCACACAGTACAAAAAACACATCATCACAATGGATTCAGCTCCAGACCCCTGGAACATCATTGCAACAGCCCAGTAGCAATTTCAAATAAAGTTCTCATTATAAAAATGTACAACAGCAGGAACAAAAGAGTTCCTAAGACGTCCAGTAGAACACTGGGGCATCACCATTCATTCATGAACTAACTAGCATTAGCGGCATGGTGCTAGTGGCTGCAGACCGAGCCTCAGGGCACCGATTAGCTCATAAGCTGTGCAGCTAACGTTAGCAGCGTAGTCCTAACGGCTGCATCCGGAGCCTCACATTTCTGTCTGCACCTTCCCCCCTGGCTTCCCAGACGGACAGGTCACAATGACAACACTGGTTGTGTGTACAGAGACTGGCGGTCTGAGGTTAGCAGCCGCTGGCACCGACCTGCTAACGTTAGCCACAGAGCTAAAGAGCAGCGTGAAGTGAAAACAAATGTCCGAAACTTCAATGTCTGGCCAAAGTTTCCCATTCTGCTCCGCTCCAGTAGCTTATTGATCACTATTTTTTGCCTTCTAGTTGCCGGCTTCATTGAAAACAAATGCAGATGGCTGGAGGGAGTAAGTTAACAGTGGGTTTTACAACAGTAAATATATACTCTGAAACTGTAGGGTGAGCGCCACTGAGAAAAATGCTAGAAAAACAGCGAAGAAGAACCAAAACGGTAAAATGTTGCCTTGCTCCCCTTTAAAGATGGCACCTTATGACCATAAGAGGTAACTGTACTTTGTGCAAATTGTAGATAAGAAAAAAAATACCTTTCTTTACATTCAGCGCTCAAGACAAGATCTAATCTCTTACAGATTTGAGAACTGGTACAGAAAGAACACTTTTACTCTTTCATGTACCTTATCTAGAAATCAAATGTGCATGTAAAAGCAACACTATAATTTTTGTGTGAAGTGTTGCCCCCCTTCACAGAGACTTTTTTTCTGCATTTTCTGCAAACAGGTTGACCATCTTCAATTAGTTTCCCCTCAGTAGCCTTCAAAAATCCAAAATACATCCAGACTTCCGATTTTGTCCTTTTAGTGAGGGGAAAAAAGTCTCCGGAGTGCTGTCCGTGTGGACACAGTCCTGCACTGGACTGGTAACCCACCAAAAACATGTGGGGACGGGTAATAAAAATAAGAATTTTCGCAGGTATGGGCTTGGGTAAAATTAAACGAAATGTGGGCGGGTAGCAGGCAAGGAGTGAAAAAATAAAATAAGATTCATTGATGAAAATAATTTGCAGGACATTTAGTGATGATGATCATCTAATTTCACTGCGGGTGATCCACAGCCGATTCGTTTTATAGTGAAGTGAGCCTCACCTCTGTTTACATCCGACCACAGACGTCATTGAGCAGAACGTATTAGAGATTTATTGATGGAGTGTAGTTTAGCCAAAAATAAAGCCCTTAACAGTGAATTACTGTGTAGACATTGTGTTTATTCACGGGTTGGGTTGGGTTGTGGGTGTAATATACGCAGGTACAGGCGGGTGCAGATTAGACATGAAAAAAATGCGGGTAGGGGGTTGTGGTACTCAGGGTTGCTGGTGCAGGTGTGGGTTTGGAAAAGTGGACCCATGCAGGACTCTGCGTGCAGTTGCCTTCCGCCATATTTTCAGAGGCCAAACATTGCAAACTGCACATGTACGCCTGGAGTGCTGCTGCTTCTCCAGGAAATGAGCAGTATCACCATGTGTTTTTCAAAGTGATAGTGATAGTTATTAAACATGGTTTTAATGATAATTAGAATTTGAAACAGTAATACTAACCGTTGGGAATTTTACCGTGGTTTATCATTATACAGGTAATCATTACTTCCCTAATACCAGCTTTGAGAAGTTCAGAAACCAGCAACTGATTTTAAGTTGAAACAGCAGTATTATGTGGTATTTTACTGATACCAACAATGTATTGTTTTGTCCACAGATTTTCCTCAGTGTTGTTTAACTAACTTAATAAGGTACATGTAAATCAACAGTTCACTACTGTTGGTCTACACAGCAGCCATCTTTAATTTTGAATACAGACTTGAGGGGTGGTTCTAGTTGAAAGTTCCAGCTGGATCTTGGAAATTCTGCTAACTGAATGCACTTTAAGTCCAACACAGACTCACCTTCAAAACAGTTTGACAAAAATCTTTCAATCAAAATTCATAGTTTTTTTTTGTAAGTTTCTACTCAGAGGAACAGATATTTGACCAATAACTTAGTCCCATCTTAGACTATTATTATTCTATCCCAACTCTTCTACAGTTGTGTGTCCATGATTCATAATTCATTCATTAAGCTGGTCCAAAAACTTCTTGTGTGCTATTTTAATGCTCCTTCATGTCTCGGGTTTCTTTAGCACCAACACAAAAAAGAAAAAAAAAAATTAAGCAATAATTTGAGCAATATTTTTTAGTTGTCACATTGAAATGGAAATATTAGTAGATAAAAATTATTTAATCTGTTAGTGTTGATAGGCTGCTCTTCACTAAGTTAATTTTCAAATGATCAGATATATTGATCGCGGTTGGTCCTGGATAAGCGGATGAAGACGACGATCCAGATATATTGAACACCTTGTTTGAATCTTTCCAATTCCCTACAGTTATACAGGCATTTGCTGATCCTGCACATACAAAAATCAGGCATCTAAATGTATTTTTTGACTTTTTGTGGGTTTTATTAAAGTCTTCTAAAGCCCTGTCTTTCTTTGTGTTTCTTTTTTTTTTTCACAGTATCAACAATAAATTACAGCAACCAGAGGCTGCGTCTGGAGTGCTTGAATATGCCATGAAGCATTTTGGAGAGCTGGTAAGTGCTCGTCACTTCTTAAATCTTGACTAAATGATTGTTTGTGGTACATTCAGCATCACACCTAGTTACATTTTAGTCAAGTCAACTTTATTTATAATGTACTTTAAAAACAACACAGTTGGCCAAAGTGCTTTACACAGACATAAAAACAAACAGACATAAAACACTTTAAAGAATGAACAAAAAATAATGAAAATAATTGTACATTAAGACAATAAAAAACAACCCCCTCCCACTGAGTTGAAAGCCAAAGAGAAAAAAATATGTTTTAAGAGAGGATTTAAAAATAGAAATTGAGTCAGCTTGCCTGATTTGCAAAGGTAGTTCATTCCACAGTTTAGGGGCAGTGACTGAAAAGGCCCTGTCACCTCTCCACTTCCTCTGTGACTTTGGGATGACTAATGTCATCTTTCCGTTGGACAAAGACGAACTCAGTCTGAATTCACTGAAGATGTGTCTTTATTCAGCAAACAGTCGAA
>JAPQRP010000028.1:30632713-30654917 GCA_037367295.1 Apogon hyalosoma
GTGACTCAGTTCAGTTCAGTTAAAGTGTAATTCACTGAGTCACCACCAGTTTAATAAATTGCTCTCTATCCAAAACCATACATCTTATCTGAAAATTTTTTGGACATTTATGTTCTGGGGAATCTTGTGATCGTAACGGTACATCAAAAGTGGGAAAAAAGTCCCAACTGATTTTTCAGTTTCGGACTTCGCAACTTTTAGCGCTCATTAAAAAAAAAAAAAATTAAGATAGTTATAAAGAAGTTGCAAATAACTTTTTTTTGACCAGCATTCACTCTATCGTTTGGCACTATGTAGAAGTCTCTTCGACGGTCGGTTTCATCGGAGGTAATTTTGGACGTTTTACACTGAAAGGCAAATTGCGAACTTCCTGTTGGAGTTAGGTCATGGGTATCAGTGTATGATTTGTCGGGCGCGATGCAACAAAATTTTTGGCATTGGTTTCGTGTGTCTGCAACATTCCTACTGGAAGTTGGTATTTGAGCGTTTTAGTTTGAAAGGCAAACTGTGAACTTCCTGTTGGAGTTAGGTCATGGGTATCAGCTTATGATTTGTCGGTCCCTAATTACAAATTTAAACAGAAGACTCCAGAATAAAGATATCACATCTATAAAAAACATCTATAAGAAAAAGAAAAAAAAAAGTCTCAATATACACCTATTTCATTGTGGCTCTTTAACAAGACTTTATGTCCAAAATTGGAGATTATAGTGAAATAAAACCACACAAGTAGGTACAAGTTAAATGTTTTTTTTGTTTACCATGGATGAAACCCCTGGAGAAGGGCTAAGGAGCTCCATCTCACCCTAGGTACTCATAACATTGTGGTGGAGATGCATATCCCTACTGTTGACCAACTTTGATTTTAACAGATTTCTACAGTTTTTCCTTTTATGGATGAATTGTGTAATTAAATATAAATAAAAGAGCAGCTTGGGCTCTTCAGTTTTAACTGTAATGGATGAAGACAGTGTCAGAGGTTAAGTCTTCCATCTCCCACTTAGTATATGCTTAGTGTGCGTAAGCTGAACGTCCCTAATGAGTCCTGACAGGAGTTCTTTGATGATGGGGTGAAAACACAGAGAAAAAGGGTGTTCCAAGTAGACCGGGGTAATATAACTGGGAAATGCATGAACAGGCATCCAACAGCAGTTAGACGCACCACTAGACCAAGGCAGCTTCGCTGTGCTGTAATGCAACACAGCCCCCCACTTTCAAAGGAACAATTTTAGGAAAAAATAAGTCACAAGGTGTCTGAAAGACTCAAATATGCAGGGTGTCACAGAGCTCGTGACGCTAAGCAGATGTTAATTTTCTTATGTAACCTGGTCTCCTCCTTGTGTTGGTGTGCATGGTCAGTGTGATTCATTTCACAAGAAAATGATTCATGTACTTTATAAGAAAATGATTCAGCTGAAGAAGGCTTTTGTATTTGTTTGTGTGTGGATGGAAAAGGCGGGGGATTATATAAGAGCTGACCGGTTACAAGTCAGAGGAGATCAGGCAGATTGAGGACACATTGTTCTCTGTCAAGGTAAAAGGATTTTGGACAGTTCTTTTCTGTCCTGATCATCAACTGCCTGGCAAAGTGTAGGTCACATGTTTGAAGCCCTGTAAAAAAGCCTGTTTTGATAATGCAAAACAAAGATTTTTACAATCACAGCTATTTAACAAATAATAACTGTCTTTGCTTAGACTTAACAAATAGCTTTTTTAACACTGACTATATTTGTACAGAGCTTGTGGCGGTTCCTTCTGAAATATAATAGTTTACGTGATGTAAGTAATTTATCTGTTTTAATTACCTCTTCAAAATCATGTTGTTTATAACATTTAATCTTACAAATAATTTAAATTTTGCATTGATGCATGAATGCAGTGACAAAATACTGTACAGCAATGTTTGAGTTCTTTTGATTTCAGAGGGGGATTAGTTGTATTTCCAGCTCTGGAACGTGTTAATGTCAAACACCATGTCCGACTGCCATACTGTAACTGTGTTGTTGTTGTTGTTTTTTTTTTTTTTTTAACCTAAACAAATATATTCAGATGCAGTGACCAGCATTTTAATTAGTAACTGTCATTTGATTTTTTTTTTTTTTCACTGTAAGTGATTACACTTAGATTTATTTATATGACTGGTTACTTATCACCACTAATATAGTAATTAGGTCCCGGTAAACCTAATAAAACATTTGTGTAACAAAATCTGTTACCAATACAAATACAGATAAACTTTATTTATCCCCAGGAGGAAGTTCATTTTTCTGTCTGCTCAAGAAAATAAGGGAAACAATTAAACAAACATCAGACCATCATTCATCAGACTAAAGTCTTACAGAGTGTGATGGATGTGAGGGATGAAGGATATTCTGTAATGTTCAGCCCTGCATCTTAATGAGGTGAGTCATCCACTGCAGCTGCTTCTCTGGTTTGTCAGGATGGGATGAAGAGAATGATCAGGATTGTCCAAGATGTCCTCTGTCCATCCCATCCATTCATTCACTGAGCCAGTCCTCTTCACTGGTTTGTTGAGCCAGTTTGCATCCTTTTGTCTCGTACTGCCTTGCTAGCAGACTACGGCACAGAACAGCACTCTGACTACAAACAAATAGTAAAACATGTGCAACATCAGACAGCAGGTCTTAATACACAATTTCAATTTTTTGGTGAAATCTGATTTTTTTAATGTGCTCGTTCGTATTACACATTAAATGCAGCGTCTGTCAGTTTTGAGTATGAATTGAGTGCGACCCTGAAGTGACCCGCATGCACAAAAGAGATCCTGATGTAATACGTGACCACACAGGCACACATTGTGTTTACAGAAATAATACTCCTGGGACGCAGAATTGTGACATTTGTGCCCCTTTTCAACAATGTAAAGATCGTATAAATGTGACCTGGCCATTCATTTAGGACCACATATGAAAGTGGCCTGGGTTGGATTGGATAAAATCGGATTTGTGCTCCCCAAACTGTCTTTAACAGATTGGATGGATACAGGTCACATATGGGCAAAAAAGGTCAGATGTGGGTCACATTTGCTTGCCGTCTGAATGTAGCTTTAGTGTAGATGTTAAAGGACCCGAGCCTCCTTAGAAAAAAAAAAATTCTCAACTCTGTCCTTTTGGCATCTGTTTTCAGGGACCAGTCCATCTTGTTGTCCCTTGACACTTTTTTTTTTTTTGATAACTTCTTAACCACAACTGAAGTAGAGTGTCAGACATGGAACACATGTTTTTTTCAGTAAACACTGGCTGCCAATTATCTCAGCTGTTAGTCACACCCTTGACTTTCATTAATAGACTGAGATTCTAAAGTTTAGTGTTCCTGTAAGTGGTGCATAGAAATCTGAGTACACAGGCTAAACATCTCTTGTGTAGGGATGTTTAGCCAGTGTTCTTCCAGTGAAAGGTAATAGATTTGGGCTAGAATATCTCTAATCTCAGAATCTGCCAATTTATTTTCATATTTTCCTCCTTTCATTTTCCTAGCACGTGATCCCATTATTTCACTCCAACATGTCCTATTACATGGTTAAATTACTGCTTGTCATAAATTTCCAAATTCCAAAGATGTGAAAGGTGGTCTGCTGAGTCACATCACAGCTCATACTCCTCCTCCTGCAGGAAACAAACACACATCTTTGTTTTTTGTTTTTTTTTTTTTGTTATTTTGTTCCTCTTTGAGTTGTACCTTCGTGTTATACAATAGCCTGGCAGCTGGAGACAGCCTCACTTCACTGACCTCCATCCAAATCTGCTCCTCTCTTTGTCTCGGTCTCTCCTTCCTTCTATGTTCATCTCCTTTAAGCCCAATCCAGCATCCTGCCTGTAAAACACATGCAGTGGGTTTGATCTCATCCTGGACAATACTGCACTGATTGTAGTCTATGAGGAATTAGTCTTGGTTGGATACACCTGACCCCAACAGGAACATTCATCTGTTTGCTGGGATGGCTGGTAATGTCAGCCTGTGGTGGGACAATGCACTAATTTGAGACGCACATCTGTAAGAACAAATGGAGAAATAAATAATGGCAGGTGTAACACACACCAAGCTTTATCTCTGGACTGCTCTGTTTTCATCTGTAGCCAAAGCTAATTAGCTATTGTGGTGAATAAGTCTTTGTACATGTTGTTTGAAGCAGTCAAGTGGAAAGTAAATTGCAGCGTTCTCACACATACGCATGATGATTAAACGATGTATCATAACAGAATCTTTTTTCATCAAGGTGGAGTTTATAAAAGGGTGAAGTTCTTTTGGGAAAGCGTTTTAATTATGGTTAGCCTGGAATTCAAACAAGAGATGAAAGATGTACGTAAAAAAAAAAAACAGCAATAAGTTAGATTTTCCTATGTTGTTTACAGATAAATGCATACTGCACACTCTTATTTAGGGAATTTGCATCTTGGACTCCTCCTAAACCTCTAAGGTCAAAGTGCTCTATGCTGAAATTCTTACCAATAGAGGTTATCTTGTTAATTGTCTGTGTAGGCATGCTGAAATGTACTTTACACTACTTTTACATGTGATTATCTGCTAAAATATGGAAGCAGATGACAGCTGAGACCAGTCTTTGATTAGCTGTAGTCACCGCTGTGGGCATGTTTTAAATACTGAACAAATTCTGGGTGTATTTCTGCAGCCATCCTTAGACTGTGTGCTTGTTTTCCAGGGGCCAGCTACACCAGCAGTGCTGTGAGGAGTGGACACTGGTCAGCGAGGAGACCCAGGCCAAGATGGCTCGTATGGCCGCTGCAGCTGCCTGGGGTCTAGGTAACCAGTCCCATTCTTTCATAAATGTAAGACTTTACTACAGTAACTGAAAGCAGCAGTGAGTGGAGTTTAACTTAATGGAAATCCTCTCTGATTTACTCCACTCAAATCAGCGATGATAACAATGCAAGCTGCTGCCAGATCCCTCTTGAATAACTAGATGGGAATGGCATCCAGACATAACATTGACTTGTAACATGCAATGTAGAAGAAAACAGGGACCACACGGCAGAGACATGCTCTAAGATTTGCAGTCTGTGGCTTTGACTTTCCACACATAGTCGTAAACCCTGACATTATAACAGCTAAGCAACAGGCTCCTTTAGCCGAAGACTCATTTTTATTGGTGTTGTTCAAAAGCTAACTGTTTAAGTTACAGTCATTTGCATTATGCACACCATGGAGGACGGGTTCAGCGCACTAGGGACAGGCTACTACACTTACATCTGCTTCAGTTTGGCTTAGTCGGATGCAAATATTCCCTAATGAGATCTTTTGGTCATTAATATAAACTTGTTGCTTTTGCCTCAGCATGTGCTTTGTTCTTCCAGGGCACTGGGACAGCATGGAGGAGTACACGTGCATGATCCCCAGAGACACCCATGATGGTGCTTTCTATAGAGCGGTGTTAGCCCTGCATCAGGACCTTTTTTCATTGGCCCAGCAGGTGGGTTACATCATTTCTCACAAATAATACCCAGTGGAACATATTCCCCCACATTTAATGCACCTTCAAACTCTTAAATAATTTTAGAAAAACAGCACATAAAGACATGCCTCTAGGGAATTTGCCTAGCCTGCAGCTTCTGGAATTTTCATTACATTTTATGGTAAGGTCTGAAAAGTAGAAATCACTGGAAACTAACACTGTAAAGTAAAATAAAAATGGTTTTGCAGCTATTCCAGACAGGATCAAATAACTCAACCAATTCAGGCTCCTTATTAAAACGAATAAGTGTTCTGGATTTGTTTTTATCTGTGTCTCTTCACAATCTGGTACTTCTGTGGTGTGGAAATGTTACATAACTCTTGATATCTTAAATTGCCCTAGTCTCCAACAAATAAAAGAGTCCATTATCCCTTCTGTCTGCCTGTCAACAAGGTCTGGCTGAGGTCACAGCAGTGTTTTCCTCATTTGATGAAGGCTGGGGTATTCGATGAGCTCATGGTCCCTGGAGATGGTTTTGTTCAAACTAGATGCTGGCAAATTTAACAAACACAAGCCCCCGGGACTGACACCTGTTGCTCTGGTTTCCCTGGACTCCTGCTCCCAATTCACTTTTTAGCCAAGAAGTCCCAGAGACTTGCTCTCTGTGCCCCCTAACCCCCCTGTTAGAGCTTAGGTCCAGGTGTGGCCTATAGGTTCTGCATCAGCAGAGTAGAGAAAGACTCTCGCCGACAATGAGGCCACTCACATTGAATGACGTGGAATCAAAAGCAGATGGAGCGAGGGCGAAAGCTTAAATGTCAATATGAGCTCAGTGTAGTCTTCCGGATGCAGTTGGTAATCCTCACACTTAAGCCCTTTTGATTTCATAGGGCTGGTTCTTTCCTCCCACTGTACCCCCAACAACCAAACATGTGCTCTGGGAAGCTCACCCTGCATCTGTGTGAATGTTTTCGGGTTGTTTTACTTTATAAATCTATGTTTGGTCTGTGCCAACAATGACAGACCTACCTGTTGAACTCCTGCTGGTAAAACACTTCACTGAGCCAAGTTCATCATATAATTACTCCCCCACCTCAACATTTTATGCCATTTTTATTACCACAGGGAAAAATAACACAAGGTTGAGAGTATAATATTGTAGATTTTTATTAAAAAATAAATATAAAGGCTATAATATGATGAGGTGTAATTTTTCTCGATCAGTGGTACAAATCGCATAATCATTGTGGTTAACATTAACAGTCATTTGAACTTTATAAATTGCTGACAATAATATTCTTCCAGATGTTTAAAGTTACTAAGTTATCCAAGTAGACAATTGTATATGTAACCTGTTTAAATAAACATAATAGTCTGTCAGAATTAAATTACAGTTTGTGGTGGAGTCCATTTTGTGCTGGGAGATGGTGGTTGCTGGAGATTATTTATCGGTGTTATCTAGCTATATTACAGTAGTTATGATTGTCTTGGACGCCTACTTCTTTGATGCCCACTGCTGAGTTCTATTTTTTTTTTTTAATCAAATTGAATAATTTAGCTCATTGGCCTAAGAATGCAAGGTTTTTGAGTGTAATGTTATGAGATAAAGACTATAGTCTGATTTATGGAGGCCTTAGCGTTGAATCATCTTTGAATGAACTTTATTGTCCTCTGCTCCAATGACAAACCTTCCATTGAAATTAACAGTCACTATTTTAGAGCCTGCAATCCAGTGGTGGAGATGCATTCATGGTAGGTAATTTCTGTCTAAGAGAGAAATAGGGAACAAGGCACAGATGTGTATCAACGCAGCAGACCATTATTCAAACAGTTTTGAAAATTCACCATCAGTATGTATTGGAAAATCAATATTTGAGAAACTTTTACAGTCGGTTATCCCATGTTTTTAGTTTTCTCCAACTATTTGCACAGGTGTCTGCATACCCCACTGTTATGATAAAGTATTATCAGTGGACTTGAACCTCTGTAAGTACGTAAGTGCAACCTTCCTGTAAGAGAATAGAAGATCAGGTCATGGTTTGTTTGTACTGCCAGTAGCAGACACTGCATTTATCTGGAGTCGTCTGGACTGCACATTTCCAGTGAGGCCCTGATGCAGTAATTCAGAAGTAAACAGGACTATAACTGAATGGATGTTGTAAAGAAGCAGCCTCATTGTCACCTCTTCCCAACCAGTCTCCTATAAGCCCGTCTCTTGTTGTGCATGCCTGAAAAGGTGTTTTGGCACGCTATTCCTCCTTTCCCTCCCCACGAAAATAATAATTGGTGGGAGTCGGTCTAAAACAGCTGTGTGCCCTGGCCTCAGAGAACTTCCCCAGTCATCCTCCATCATTTTACCTTCCCGTTAATAACAGCTCCCAAAAAACATTGGCGGGAGAGGCACAAGAAATCAGCAGGCTTTTAGCTACAACACCTAGTGTCCTTGTTTGTCCCTGCTGCTGTTCAGGTTTATCTCTGTTATCGCCTTTCCATGCCTCAGGCTTTGCACTGCTGATGGAATGTCAGCAGCATCACTGAAATTTGAAATGTTTACTAGTGGTAGAAAAGCCAAGGAGCTGGAATTTTACAGATGACTTAGTAATGTACTACACGAAAATAACAGGAAGGTAGGAAAAACATTTTTGGTGCATGAGTGTTCTCTGACACTTAGTTGAATTTCATAAAAAGGTTTTGGAAAGTGCATTTCAGCCATGACAGGAAAAGTGACTCACATTTCCCCTCTGAATCTCTCTTTTTGTCACTTTCCTCTAACTCGCCCTTTCTCTGAATGTGCATGAAAATGTAGTCTGTTTTTAGACAATACATTTCACATCGACAACCATGATTACATAACATCCACACCTTTGCTCTCATCAGTTTGTTTAGTTCTCCTCAAATCATTTGGCATTCAGCAGAGCATTTATGTGCTTTGCTACATATGCAGGCGTTCTAGTCCTAGCTGTGCTAATGTGTCACTGTTGGCAGTGGTGAAGTTAGAGGGGTGTCAGCAGCAAGCAATGACATGCTTGCTTTCATTTATACAAAGTATTTTTATACCTCAGATTTAATCCAATCCCAGCTGGTCCTGATGCAAGGAATGTTTAAAGGAGTGAAATGGGTACATCTGAGACTGTCATTCACAAAATACCTTTATTGCCATTTGCTAGTTTTTCATTGGAGACATGTCATAGGGTTCCTGATATTATGAATTTGTTTTGCATTCAAAAATTAATACACCTTTCAAGTAAAATGCAAATTAGATTTTCAGAAAAACATCATGGCAAAAATTGTATCTGTTTGGTAACTCTGTTCAACTTAATGTGTGTAGTTGAAAGTTTATTTACATAGCACTTTCCAATACCAAAAAACATTCCTAAAATTCATATGCACTGAAGTAGAATAGGAAACTGGCTAAAATTAAATAATAAATTATTAGTGACCGTTAGCTTTGTCATACAATCAGCTAATCCCAGCAGATAGATTTCCAGTTCCCTCCCCAGACTCTTACACAAACTTCACATGAGCACATTTTAGGGTAGTAGAATGTGGAATGGCACTCAGAGATATCAAGCATGGCTTTGGGTTTGGTTAGTGATTGAAGTGGATCACTTTCTTGCAATATATTTTGAAAATAAAGAAAAAAGTTTCCATTAAGCTGAACTAGTGTGTTAATCAAAAGAGGCCCTGTGATGGTGTGATGGGCCCTTGGGGAGCTCTCTTGTATGACTTTTGCTCATTCAGCTATGTTGCTGCTGATTGATACAATGGAGGAATTTTGCTTTTATTCAATCAAGTCATGTAATGCTGCAGATTAATTGCCATCTCAAATCAAAATGTTTTTTTTGTAGTGTATTGACAAAGCAAGAGACCTCCTGGATGCTGAGCTGACAGCCATGGCTGGGGAGAGCTACAGTCGAGCCTACGGGGTAAGTGTTCCTCTGAGTCAGCTGAAGGATTCAGCAATTGGCTTCAGTCAATCCACTCATTTTTCATACTGTTCATGTACAGACAGAGCATTTTACAGCTGCAATTTGTTTTATTTTAGCAGTGATATACATCATGTAAGTATTTCTGTGTTCTTAAAGGCATGCATTTGTATACCAGTATAATAAAAAAGTTGTTTTTGCTTTCAAGCACATGTTAAATTAAGTGGAGATTGTTAATTCAACTATAAAACATACATTAGATAGAAATTTGGGTATGATGCAGATTTGTGACAATAGATATAATGGTCAATAGTAATGAAAATGTAATAAAACTGATTTTTCCACCTCAGGAGATGGTTTTATTGATGTCATAAAATTATTTTCAGTCTCCTGACTTGGTACGTGTCAAGAACGCCCAATCAGGCATTGGGGGAATACATACGCTATTTCTGTTGATTCCGTAATAGAAAGAGTTTGATGCAAATTTGAAACAGTGGACATTCAGGGGTTAAAGTTAAATTATTAGCATCCTCTACTCTTCTGTGTTCCTGTGTTATGTGTCTAGGTAAAAATATCCAAGCTACTGTTTGAATTGCTTGTTCTCTCCTAGAGATTGTGGGAAAAAACCTGTGATCCTAGCTGATTGTGATGTACATAACCTATACTTGTTTCATATGCCTTATACACTTTTGCAGCTGTGAATATCTTAGTGTATGCATTGTTTTTTCCAGGCCATGGTTTCTTGCCAGATGCTGTCAGAGCTAGAGGAGGTGATCCAGTATAAGCTTGTACCAGAGAGGAGGGACATTATAAGGGAGACATGGTGGGAGAGGCTTCAGGTAACTGCAGCACACTCACTGTCACGTGTGCATCTCCATATGCAATCTAAAGCAGATGTTGGACAAGCTACTGTTACTAATGGGAAACATTACCATCCACACACATGTACACAGAGACACTAGTACATCAGTGAGAACTGTCACCATGATGCTGCACTGATGTACATTTTATTTCTACATTTTCCTGCAGCTTTATAGTAGATTGGAAAAAACAAAACTTTGTTAGATTGTGCTGAGGATTGTGTATGATGCTTGAACAAATTATAGATGAGGATAAATCACAGTAAAATGAAATGGAAATGTGATTAAAAGCTAGCTAGACTTTATCCAAGCTATTCTGTTTACAAGAATACATAGTTCAAAAGAAACAGGTTAACCCATGTGTTCCTGGCACATGTGATTTGACAAAAAGTAATCACCCCGTTCTGTCGCACCTTTTTAGCCGCCTTCATTCCACTTCATTACCATATCTTTATGGTAGCAGCTTCTTTTTGAACTTTATGATGGATAGACCTCATTTACATAAGCTGAGACCCCTCATTTTTGAGGAAAAAAAAATGGCCACAAATGATGATTCATTTTGACTGTAGTTAAGTGTTAAGAATATCTTTGCTGATTGTTAATCACAGTCCGGTTTTTGTCTAGATTTAGTCATCATGTTAAATCACACCTGGTGTCTTTGCAGATGGGTATTCATTGAAAGTAATGATCATTAATTTTATTTCCAAAGATAGTGCCCTGGAACCATCCATAATATTTTAGCAGCTGGCTGAAAGGAAAATATATTTGTCATTTAAAATATTCAAAGTTTGACATCATGACAGTAGGCGTTTTAAAGAAGACAACGTTTCAGGACATGCTTGTAATACAGTAATATAGAGAACATACACATTCTCATTTATTTAATTAAACAGGAACAAATTAGTATTTTCCCCCACCATTATGAGGCTTAGGAGCAGCATACAAGCCATTTTTGGCAGCACCTAAGCCATAGTCCACATGGAGACCATCAAAACTAATTAAATTTGTTTTTTTCCCAGATTTGATAGTTGGTTCTGAGTGGACTTCTCTATGGCAAACTTTATTTTTAAGCTTTTTGAATGCTATTATCTGCTTTTCCAAGTTTTTATACCTAGGTGTGACAATCAATGATAATCATCCAAAATTATGTTAAAGGTAGGGTAGGAGATGTTTTCCTGGAGCATTTTTTACTATATTACTTAAAATCCCTTTCACACCACGATTGCAACCAATTAATTAAATGCTCTAACGCAAAAATTTAAAAAAAATTGTAGTCACCTGTGGAACGGACAGGACTGAAAAAAAACACCATCCAATCATTTTAAATGACCCATCGAAATGATTGAATGGTGATATGTCTATCAAACTTGACTGCCATTTGTCCCTCCCCTCTGCGCGTACCCCTGTTTGTGTACGAATTGCACATTCTCAGAGGCTTGGAGCACTTGTACAGGAAATGAAGCCAGAGCCAGAGCTTGGCTTACTATATTAGCTAGCATATTAAATGAAAATATGGTGGATACTTGTACGTTAGGAACATTATGGCAGAAAAGGTGCCAACAACAGGTTGAAAATGATAAACTGTATTTGAGAAGGCTACTGCCAAGAAAAAGGCTTTAGAAGAGTGGAGCAAGAGCAGAGTGATACCACGGTGGCCCTATTTCTACTTGATAAGTAAGATAACATTATTTCTTTATGATATTTTGAGAGTATTGATTGGCTTCCAGTATTATGTTGTCATTTTAACAAGTATCCAGCCAGTTAAATGATAAAACAAATTGGACAAACTGCTATGTTAGTAATGCTGTAGCAATTTTTTTACTGGGCTACTGCTGCATTTCGTGGCGATACGGATATTTCCTGAAAGTACTCTGTGTTTACGGAGCACTTTTTTTGAAAACAACAGAGAAAAAGATTGGATAGGAAAAGCTGCAGTTTTGTGTGGACATGGCCTGCCTGAGCACAAGGAGTTGTGGTAGCTAGATGTAAACAAACCTGTTTTGTCACTAACATAAATCACTAGGGAATGTAACGTTAGCCAGCTAGGTATGAATTGGGGATGTTCTGCCGACAAGCATAATAGTGAAATGCACAGATTACAGCATTCAAAGCAAACTTTAGTGGGCTGCTAGCCTAACATCAGTTAGGATGCTGCAATCAGCTGTTCTTACTAGCCCAAGATTATTTAGAACACGTATCAAAATAACAAGTGAAAAGTCCAAGTTCTAATCTAACATACTGATAAATATAACTTGAAACAATAATCATATTTGTTGTTTAGTTTCATTATGATGTTGTCAGGTATTTTCTTACCTGTGAATGAGCCATGAGAAAAAGTTAGCGAAGTGGTGCTGTGAACCCTCTGGAACAAGCATTGTACATTCCACTACTGTGGAGGCGTGGCTTTGGGGGAAGTTTGAAGAAAGGAGTTTGGATTTTTGAATTGTGTATTTTCAAAATGTAGCTTGCTCGAACAATTTTTCCAGGATCTCCTACCCTGCCTTTAAGTATGTATTCATTTCTTATAGGACGACCCCCATATCCACCAATGTTTGCATCAAACACTTTAACCCGGACTAGGCCAGGATGGGTCATTGTAGTAATTTGCTTTGGTCTCACTTATCTTAGCAACATAGGAGCCCTGTGCAGAGTCACAAAACCAGTGTTGTCCACCAAAGTTGACAGACATCCCCAAATCATTTACATTTTCACCTCCAAGTATATTTTTTCATTTTCAGCACTTTGAATATTTTGCCAGCCCTTTATTGTTAGGTTGTTATACAAAGCACACACATATCTGAAAGCAAGCTTAATCTTGACAAAAACGTTTGACATATGTGCTCTAGGAAACTCTCTAAGGGTGAAATGAGGCACAGTCTCATGTCTGCTGTCTACAAAAAAGGGGATATTGAGAAGAAAAATAACATGCCTCATTATTTGTAACCCACACTGTAACCCCATCCAAACTCTTCCTGTGACTGATTATGATTACTATTATTATCGTTATTTATAATGATTAATAGATTAATAGAGTTGTACATGTTGTTAAATGATACAAGAGGACATGTGGAAGAACCACAAAGCCACAAATTGTTAGGGAAAACACCACCAGCTGCCAAGTCCCTGGTATTTGAGACAAATGCCATCCTATCTAAGATAAAACCTTCTGAGTTCATCTTTTTCATGTTTCATGTTTGAGCAAATGTGAGCTTCTGCCTTCTATGGGCATGTTGAGCAAAAAAATGTGGAAAAGCATAAACCTGATAAGACTTTAATCTAAGATTTACATCATCTCCCCCGGATTTTCAAGGGCCGACGAGAGCTCAATACTTTGACTTCCACAGTTCAATGCAGCATGCATAATAATGCTTACTGTCAGTCCCTATTGGAAATGCTGTCTCCAGCTCAGATGACACCGGCAGTTTGGAAAATCCCCTTCACCAAAAAAATAGAAACCTGGGTTATACTTTACCTTGACCAGGGTTTTCCCTGTGTTTTTAGAGGACTTAGCAGTTTTCCAGCATTTTGGCTAAGTTTGTGGAAGACTTTTTTCAATAAATAATCTGTAATTATCCTGCCCCCCGAAGGGAAGGCGAGGGTATTGTTTTTGGTTTGTTTTTTTTTTTTGTTTGTTTATCTGTTTGTTTGTCAGCAACTTTTACGTAGAAACTACTGGACTGATTTTCATGAAATTTTCAGGAAAGGTGCAAAGTGGTCCAGAATAGATCCCATTAAATTTTGGTGAATGTAGGTCAAAGGTCAAGGTCACCAAAAATGTGTTTTCACAATGATAAGAGAGAGGGCAAATCAGGTAAAACGTTTGCAAGGGGAGGGGTTTGTTGTGCCTGGCACCACTTGTTTCATATTATTTTGGAGAATTATGATTGCCGTGTGTGTGTAAAAATGAGGAAATGCTGAATATGACAAGGTTTTACACATATTTCCTAAATACATCCTTTAAAGTTGTTTAGTTAGTTTTAACGTTAATTAGGCTTAAGTAATGCTCAGAATGGCTTGGGTGTTTCCCCTAACCTTTGTAATCATAGGGGAAACCTTGCTTTGACTGGAGCCTCTGCACTTTTACAACTGATGGTTTGTTCAAAGTGGAAGGATGTTGAAAACTTACTATATCAAACGGAGTTGTTTGATATTATATTGACATACTGAACCAATGTGTCATGCATGGACTGATTTGGAATAAGGAAAAAAATCAACACGAACAAAAATAAATTTTGAATGAACTTCTGTTGATACAAATGGTATATTTCCATCAGCTGATCGCTATATGTGGCCTTACATGAATTATAATATATTGCACTTTATGAATGGCATACAGCTTTTATGAATTTCAAGGTAAATTGCTTAATGCATGATAAAGGTAGTGTATGCATTTTGCAAACATTTTGTGTGCCATCCCTCATCTCAGTGTTTCCCTTGTGGTGTTTCAAACTTTCACATAAAATTCAACTGACAGTGGAATGGAAACAGTTACACACACATTTAGATGTGCGTATAGTAAAAGGAACACAGTCTTGATCATCTTGAATTTTTTCCATTCATAAACCGTGGAGGGTGTATTGGGGTTTAAGAGGGCCCTTCCTGAGCAAACAGACCGGGCCTGGGCTGCAGCAGCAGAGCCGTGGCTGCAGGCTCTGGCAGTTTTCTTCTCTCTTTGCTGATTTATTGGAGGCTAACCTCACACATCTGTCAAGGAGTCACCGTCGTGCTCCTTTACTCTCTTTCTTCCTCCAGCACTCATTCCCTCATCAAAGGATTAGGGCGATGGCAAAGGGTGAGTAAAAACACTGCGCCCCACCGCTGGTGTGCAAATGTATCAGAGTCAGTCCTTATTCTGGGGTTTGAATGTTCTGCTGTAGACTGCTGCCTTTCAAAGGCCTGCTCTTCTTTTGTGGGAATTGTCTTGCATTCCTTTAATGCAGATTGTGAGAAATTTGTCAGATTCAGGAAAAAAAAGAGGGCAGGAGATCCAACATCTGCTCCTCATTTTCTGTTTCTAATGTGTTACATATTGTATATGCTCACCCACATACATTGTCTTATTTTAAGACAATTAACAGTGTAAATTTCATTGTAACTACTTGAATATTAGGGAACAGTTTTGGGGATTTGACAACCAGTCTCTATAAGAGCAGGGCTCCTTTTTGTTTGTCATACAGTCCTACACAAAGACCCTAAAACAACACATTATGTAATACATTTTCACTTACTTATGTAACATCACCCACATTATTTAATGGTCTTCTGTATTTTGTCACATTGTAATAAGATGCACAATATTTAATGCATTTCACCACATTTTGGAATATTTTGTTACATTTTCAGTGGTTATTTAAAACATGTGGAAGTTATTTTTTTTATGGTGAAAATGTAATTAAATGGTACATGACGTAATAATCAACCAAAATGGATGACATCATCTGTACATGTTCTATTTTTCAGGTGTTGCGCTATTACAAACAACAATTAGCACAAATTCAGTCAAATCTCTAATATCTCACCACACGTTTTCTGCAAATGAGACAGATCAACCTAGTTTGACCATTCATAGCAGTGCACCATGCAAAAAAATTGAGCTCTACCTGTACATCATCAAACTGTTTTGTTGTTTATTTCTGATTAAAATTGAGACAAGTGCAATACAAACACCTCAAACTTACAAAAAAAGTAGAGGCAATTGCCTGTCCTACAAGCAGAGTTAAACTGATAAACTGTTGCCTTTGACCTTTTGCACAAAAATAACCATAACAAATCCAAGGAAGATGCACTGCAGTTTATATCCACCCAGCATATAATGCAGAGGATATCACCTGCATCAGTATTTCTGTCTGTTCATCAGTTTGTCATTTTGTTTCTGGAGCATAACGGGGAAAATTCTGTAACTGTGCAACAATTTTGCTGCAGTTAATCTGTTATGTGTTGAAGTGATGCTTACTACCTTGTTCATTTGCTGATTTAATTTCAGCTGCCATGGCAATTACATTTTCTATATATATTTATCAACCTTAACATTGTGACCCCTGACAGGTGAGGTGATGATAGTGGGTGTTATTTTGTTACAGTGGTACTTGTCACCGTTTGGAATATATTAGACAGCATGAACGGTTAGTGCTTGAGTTGTTGGGTTGGCAGCAGCAAAGTGGGTGGTGTAAGGATCCAAGAGACTTTGACAAAGCCTCAGGAGGCAGGATGTTCCAGTGGGTTGATATGCAATTGTTCCCCCTTAGGAGGAACAGGCAGGATATTAACCGTTTCAGACTAGGAACAGCCAACAAGACTCTTGGTTTTAGAGATGCTCTGACCCAGTCATTTTGCCATCACAATATGGCACTTATCAAAGTCCCTCAAAGCCATTTTTGCTGCTTCCAGCATATCCACTTTAAAGCTAACATCAGTAAAAAGTACTACTTTTTGACTCTGTGGGGCCCAGGAAATATAGCATTTTAGGCCACAAAAATCCCGTTAGAGGTCTGAAAAATCCACAGAATCATGGGGAGACTTTAAGAAACTTATCAAATGTCAACACCACCTTTTTGTCATAATAATACTACACAGGTTAACTTTGGGACTTGATGTCAAAAGGCAAACTGGAAAATCTCATTTGTCTCTTTATTGCTAAGTGGGTTCCCACCATGGGGAAATTGCAGTGTTTACAGCAGCAAAAATGTAAAACACATGGTGCAGAAAGAAAGTTGGATTCAAAAAGTCCAAAAAACAGCAATAGCAGTAACGCAAATTATAAATTGTGTATCCTTAGTTATGTAGCTTCTTAGGGGTTTAGTACAACAAAAGAAAGAACTAGAATTATACAGATTAATACTAAAAATACAAAAGAAAGGAAATCACTAGAGAGAGCTGCTGCAACTCGCAGCTCACACAGCACCATCTTGACTTTTCAAATCTTCTGTAGCCAAAAGCTCTTTATCAGCTTATTGACTTTTTACACATTTTTTTTAACACATCTACACATTTTTGATGAGGATTTTATAATATTGCAGTTAGACTAAAATTACAACAGTAGTCAATACCATCAAACATGGCTTTAAACAATGTAGGGATTCAGCCATTTCTCCAACTCAGCCTTGAGACATGATTTTAAAAAGGTATGTACCTGCTTGGTCTTGGTTATGAGAAAACAGGGAATATCATGTTCCTTTGAAAGTCTCTGTAACCCAGCTGTACATTTCACTTCCAGTTAGTGAAGTGACTATTAATTGACACTTCCTCCAGACTTCTCAGCACAGTGATGTCATTAGCAAAGCAAAATCACTCAACATACCCTGACTCTTTATATCGTCATGTTAAGCCCCCTTCAAATAGGCAGGTGTACCGTTTAATTCTAGCCTTCGCTTTCTGCTGCTGACTTTTAAGACTTGTCTTGAGGTATGTTTCTCTGTACTGAATACAGCAGCAAATTACAGGGTGTAGGTGAGATGTAACCACACTTTAGTATGAAGAAGTTTAGCTTCAGCATTTCAGTTGATTTGATTATGTTGTTCAGAAACACACATCAAGGCTTCATTTTTTGCTGCTTGTAGCTATGTAACTTAATACAACTTTTCCTTTGGCATAGTTTGTAATTATAGGAACTTTACATCACAGTCCTTTTTCTGGAGATATTTCTATTATTTAGTCTGCCCCCTTGCAGTCTCTCATAAATTTAACCCATAAAGACCCAAACATCCACCGCAGACCAAAAGCATCTGCTGATCTGAAATGTTTAATATCTGTTGATCCACTAATCCTATCAGTACATAAATACATATAAATAATTGGTGTAAAATGCAGTTTGTCTTCTTTTTGTGGTCATCAGATATGACCCCTTTGGATGTCCAGAAGCTTTGTAGTGAAAATGGAAATGTCATCATCTTCTACAACATTGATTCACCAGTAAAACCCATGGAGTTTTACAAATGACAGTGGATTGAGACACTTGTTTTTATATTCACATAATGATATATTATTGATATATAGTTGCTTTCTCTTAATTTTTTTTTCCTGTTTTGATCAAATAACCTTTGAATTTACTCTGAGCTTTTATAAACATCTTACATGATCAGTAAATTAAATATAGGAAAATACCAGATTTTCATTGAAAAATGCAAAATGCAAAGGATAATATTGTAATAAAAATGGTGATAAATCACTTGGGAAAGACAAAAAAAAAAAAAATTTGGATAGTTGTGGGTCTTTAAGGGTTAAATTGTACAGAGGCAATGAACAGCATCTTTTTTCATCATGCCCAGTTTACCCTGCTTGTACACTTCTCTGGAGTTAGATTAGGACAATACAAGTAAAGAATGATACAGTGAAAGAGGTTATATTGTATTGATGTCTAAAAAAAATAAAGCTGTCAACAGTAGGTTGAGCCAGAATGCACCCCCATAGCTACCAAAACCACCAGCAAATTTACATTGCTATATTATTTGCTCAATAAAATCTGAAGCTCATTGCTGACATAACTGTGTGATGGTATCATCAAATTATTTTCTTGAAACAAGAATATAGTCAGAATAATACTGGGTCTGATAACTTTCACATGCTGCACAAGCTGATATTTTACACCATAACCATGTACCCTTTTTTAGACCGAAAACTGCCACAATTAAATCACAAATCACCTCTGTTTTCTGTACAGTTTGTGTTGTCAATAGCTGCACTAAAGATCTGTTTGGAATTGAACAAACAATTCTTTCATTTTAAATAATATCCACTGTGGAATTCAGTATTTATGCTTTTGTCAAAGGCCCTATGGTGTTATTTTTCACCACACTGGAAGATTGAGGCTAAACAGAACAGAGCTGCTAAACTGATTTTCATTGTTCCTGTAACAGTGACAGTAAAGTTCTATTCTATTCTATTCTGTTCTGTTCTGTTCTGTTCTGTTCTGTTCTGTTCTGTTCTGCTGAATCCCCACTACTCCCTCTACTGGTTAGAGTGAGTGAAAAAATTCTCATCACATCTATGCAACTCAGTTTTATTTGTAGAACACTATATCACAACAAGGTTACCTCACAGGGCTTTACAGAATTTGTTGGATATGAAAACAAACAACAGTCAAATAAACAGCAGATGAAGGAAATGTATTAATGTCCCAGGCATCCCCCATCCTTAGACCCTCCTTCTTGGCAAGGAAAAACTCCAAAAACCCAGTGGGAAAAGAGAAACCTTGAGGAGAACCACAGTGAAAGAGAGATCCACTCCCATGGACGGACAGGCTATAGATGCATCAGGACTGTTGGACGTCCATTTGCAGGTGTAGTTCCAGTCTGTAAAGATGCAGTAGGGTGGGGGCACATCCTTCATCTGCTGTTTTTTTGACTGTTGTTTGTTTATATCTAACTAACTCTGTAAAGCCCTGTGAGACAACCTTGTTGTGATATAGGGCTCTACTAATAAAATTGAATTGAATGAGGAGGTCCATCTGGTCAGATGAGACAGGTGAGGGTGAGGAGGTCCATCCAGAGAGGTGAGGGCGAGGAGATCCATCCAGACAGGTGAGGGCGGGGGTGGAGGTCCGGGGTCACAGGACAGGGTACAGATGAATCACCTCAGATCCCGTCGTCATTAGGCCCCAGGCGGCTGCAACTGAAAAAAAATAGCTACTTTCCCAGAGGGGAGTGGGGAAAAGGGACACTGGGTGAATAGTGATGAACAGACTAACTAAACTAGATATTAGAAATTATAAGTACAGACAAAATTGGTACGTAGTACCAGAAACGGATGATACGACTCAGTGCACTGTACTTCCCCCAGCATTACTGCTCCTAGGGCAGCTTAGACTGAACTGTGGGGTTCAGTCTGTTTTTAACTAGCCAACACAATGCAGTGAGCCTGTTTACATGACTATAAAAATCTGATAACTGGGAGTAATCAGATAATTATAATAATCAGATCTGACACATTTACATGCACCTAAGAAATCCGATAATGAAAACTCTGGTTTCCATTATCGGATTTCTTTTGGAGTATGAACTTACATAGTGATAGTAGACTCAAACTTCCTGTTTCTGCCTTCTCCTAACATTTGACTGTGTAACTTCCGTTTTCTATGATTTTGACTGCGCACATGTAAAGGAAGAAAAATAAATCAGATAAACTTGTATCCATGCAGGAAGACATCAGATTATTGATGAGAAATCCAGGTGTGTTAATCCGATTTCTCATAATTGGAAAACTCCCATTATCTGACAAAGCATATCAGATTATGCTGTTTACATGATCACTAATAATTTGCCAACTCCAGAAATTGGCTCATGATTGAAGTATTAGTGTGCATGTAAACGGGCTCAGTGACATCTTTGACATAAGGTTAGAAATCTTTTTTCCTATAAAACAAATGATAATTCTAGTTAATTTTTCGAATATTTTTATGTAGGAACACTACATATATGTCATTTATTGTCCTTACTCATGTGAGGTGTTGGTTAAGTGTTTTTCTTGCACGTGAACCTGTCCCCCATGTGTGTTTTTAAAGACAGAGGCTGCTGCTGGTAGTAAAGCCACCTATAGACTTTAACAGTACCACACTGTCACATGTGCGCTGTCTCTGTGTGTTTAATGAGTAGGTGCCTCTTTTTGAAGGCACCGAGTTAAGAATAATATGTTTGACACACCTGACACTGTATTTTTCTTTGTGTGCGTGTTATCCTTCAGGGTTGTCAGCGGATTGTCGAAGACTGGCAGAGGATCCTAATGGTCAGATCGCTGGTCATCAGTCCCCATGAGGACATGAGGACGTGGCTGAAGTATGCAAGTCTCTGTGGCAAGAGCGGACGTCTGGTCAGTACTTTCAAAGACATCCCTCTGCATCATGGGCTCAGATTAATGTCTATAAAATCAAACAGAATGTCTTAAATATCTAATGAAAATAACAATTTTAGAGGATAAAAAGCATTGAAACTAAAATATACACTACCTGGCCAAAAAAGAAGTCGCACATGCAGTATTTCACTGCACAACCTTTGGTTTTGATTACTAGAGACATTCACTGTTACATCTTTTATGCCTCATAATGTTTATTTAGTGTCACAGTAAGGTTCATAATGTTTTTTCCATCCATAGTTCCATTCATTTTTGATTACTGATGATGGAGAATTGGACCACTGCATCAAGTATTCATCACATCCCAAATTAGAGTGGACTTTATGGTGGCTAATCCATATGTGAAAATGACATCTCATTCTCCCTGAACCACTTTGTCACAAGCCTGGTGATCCTGATCAGTCCTGGCATTGTCCAGTCTTTTTGACATTAAAGACATGAGAGGCTACTTACTGCATTAGTTGGAGTTAAATAACCTGTTACAGCTGAAACATGATTAACCACTGCAGGTCTTAGGGGTGGAAGATCTGAACTATTTGCTTAGTTAAATCCAGGCAGTTACTTTTTTTGGCCAGGCTGTTTATTTAACTCTAACTGCAGCAAGTAGCCTCTCATTTATTTAACATCAAAATATTGGACAAGGCCAGGATTGATCAGGATCATCAGGCTTGTGACAGACTGGTTCTTAGAGAATGAGACATTATTTTCACTCATGGATTAGCCACTATAAAGTCCAGAGTCTAATTTGGGGTGTGATGAAGACTTGGTGCAGGGGTCTGATTCTCCATCATCATAAGCATCACTACATAAGCATTATGTTGCAAAAAAAAGATGTCACAGTGAATGTCTCCTATAATCAAAACCAAAGGTGGTTCATTGAAATATTGCATGTGCAACTTTTTGTTTGGCTGGGTATTACATCTTCTCAACAAGAAAACTCACAAGCAAACAGTGTTTTTGTGTGAATATTCCTAATACACAGTGATGAAACAACATTATTATTTCCCCGAACGCAGTTTCGGGGATATTATGTTTTTGGTCCGACCGCCGCCGCCGGATGTCCTACGCGTTAACACGATAACTTGAAAAATATTGGGTTTAGAAATTCCAAATTTTCCACATCAATTAATATCATGGAGAGGAAG
>JAPQRP010000028.1:30655609-30666288 GCA_037367295.1 Apogon hyalosoma
TGACTTCAAATCAAGTGCAAATGAAAGGTCATGACCTGGGGATACCTCACGTCATGACATCATAGCTGTCTGGTTAAGGATTGTGGCCGTTCAGGGATATACCTCTAGCCGTCGCTTCCGACGGCTAGAGGTATATGGATTATGGATTTTTCCTTGAATTCAAGACAAGATTATTTTAAAAGTATTAGAAAAGTTATTCACAAAGCATCTTAACCTGTTAAATAAATAAACTAACCATGAACAAGGTCTTTCAAGAAGTTTAAGAATTTCTTAGAGCAAGAGAGAAAAACATGGAAGTAAGAGAAGTAATTTTCTTCAAACACTCGATGGTGAGTTTATGAAACTCTACAGATTAGCACATGGAGGGTTCTCTTAATATCCAATGGATTAGATACCAAAATTACCAGCATGGTAAATAAACACAGCAACTATTAATGTGAGACAAATAGGCATGTGTTTTGATTTGAACTTCTAAAAAATAGCCTGTAAGTATCTTAAACTGAGTTTTGTGATTAGACCTGATGGTTTCATTACCTGGACTTTGTACATTATCACTATTTTCTTTCAATATTTCTTCCTTTCAAAGGACAATTGCCACCCAATCAAGTGTTTTTGCAATGTTTTGGAAACCTCCAAATATTCTAGTAAGCCCAGAGCATACTAGCAGACCTAGGGAAGCTTATAATACAGCTGAACACACTGATCTGTAAGATAAATACTTCCAGATTAGAAGTACTGCAACTTTACCAGATCTGGGTCCCTTGCATAGAAAACTTAGGTCAAAAGTACAGAATGGCTACAGTATTGAAGATACACATATTGGGTCGAAAAGTGAGATTTTCTAAATTAGAGATTTACTTTAAAGGAATGGTTGTCTCTGAGCTGCCAGTTCTTCTTCAAAACACTGTCTTCACATTAGAATACATTCAACTTTCACATTTGTTAAATATGCATAAACTTTTGTAGATATGTAATAACATATATGTTGAAAATATTAGCTAATTAACACGTCTGTCATTTGGTTTCCAATTAATCTTTTTTTAAATATGTGGCACATTTTATGCCTGATGCAGAGATTTCCAAAAAATTCAACCAGTTATATGGCAAGTTCATGACATGTCACCTGCTATGAATGCAGTCCATATAATAATATACATAATTTAAGTGCACACCAGCTGCTAACAGAGGTAGTCTGTTTCCAAAAGTCTCTGTTGGTGTCTTTCTACATTCCACCCTGTTCATTTTAAAATAATGTTTTTTTTTTTTTTTTGTAAGGGTCTTAAAACACCATGGATATGTGGACAATAATTGTAAATGTAGTAAACATTTAGCATTAAGAAAAAAAAATACTACTGTGGACAAAACCAAAGGGTGTTCATGAATGTGTCCCTTGGTCTTGTACTTTTTTGATAAAATGCCCTGTTTTTTTTTTTTTTTTTTTTTTTACAATTCTGTGCCTCTGCCATATATGCTCTACACTTTATTAATGCTGTATATCCAGTAAAGTTAGCTAGTGGGTAGTGAATGTTCCCTGTTTAGGGTGTCCGCCACAACTGCCCATGTGAGAGAGTGGTGTCAGAACTCCAAATGACACGTCAGGCAGCACAAATGAGAAACTGGCAACAGAACCGTACAAACAGTGACGGCACAAGTGTGATCAGTGAGAAGGAAGCCAAGGGAAGTGTGATCACAACGGAGCCTGAGCAGTTAGTCAGTCAGTCATCTTCTGAACCACTTTATCCACAAGAAGGTCACAGGGGTACTGGAGCCTATCCCTGCTACCTATGAGCAAAGGTGGGTTACACCCTGGAACGTGTTGCCAGTTCATCACAGGGCAGCAATAGTCTGATAAATACAATTGCACAAACACTTTATTTTCACTTTTGAGACATTTTGCCTTTTTTTTTTTTTTTGGTTTATTCTTTCAAATTCATAGTTTTGTTTGGCACTGAAGTTTAGTTGTGTCATTAATGACAACTTACCACTTCTGTTGCAATAGTAGCAGTAGTAATAATAATAATAAAAATAATAGTAAATTGCATTCAGAAAGCACTTTTCATTCAAAAGAATCTTAAAGTGCTACTACCATAGTAACTTTTTTTTTTAAAAGCACCAAGCAACAAATTTAGCTACCTTTAAAATTTGTTTGTAAAATTTAAGCAACTTTTTAAAAGTGACTCAACTGCTAAAACACACATTTTCCTCAAACTGACATCAAATGATTTTTCTCTGTCAGTCATAAAAACACATGGTCTGTTTGCCTAGCTGTAAAAGTCAGCGTTGATAACTTAGCCACTTTGTTGGTATATTTAGTGAATTTTCAGACTCCTCTAGAGACTTTTTATCAAAAAAGGGATTGGCGACAAATCGATCAACTTTTTTTGGTGTTATTGGAGACTTTTGGAGACTCTGACTTGAAAGCACGTAAAACAAATCACTGCACTGAATATAAATCACTCCCACTGGCATTGACAGTTTTCTTAATTATCTCTTTTTAGTCCATTTAGATTGTTGATGTAGACTGAAAATGTAAAATGGTATTGGTAAAATCATTCAAGTTCCACCGTATTTTGTAGACTCCTAAGTGGACCAAACTGAAGAAAATTAAGCTAAAAACTAAACAAACAAGCAAGTGAATAAATAATCTATGTGAGTCCTCCAGAGTGTCTCTTGGGTCATTTTAGTCAGTAACCAAGCCCAGATAAAGGAGGAGGCTTGGAATTGGGGCATTAAAAAAAACAAAACAAGAATTGACAGAGTATAGTCCATTTGTAGTTCTAAACATATTTAGGGTGTTTTTTATTCATTTTTTGTCTCTCCCACAATGTTATTCCTCTCTCCTACATCATTCAGTACAATTATATGCACATTTCCAATTATGCAAATTAGGCGATGACATCATTTAGCAACTTCTAGCAACTTTTAGGGTAGACAGTATATACTTTCCTTACTGAGGAGTTGGAAACACTGAGGAATTATTTTGACAGAAATCTGATTCCTGATGATACACTAAAACTATGTTACACTCATTTGATAGTGTCAGTTCCAGAGACATTTGCCTCCATTACTACCAGACAACGGAGAAAAACTTCTACATGTATTAAATTAAGGCTGTGCTTCCTCTCTTCATTTTACCTCATTAACTACATAATATGACATTTATACAAAACCTCTGAGTCCTCCCTGGTCTGACCTTAATCTTCCATAATTAATTTTAATCTCATAAGATTTAGAAGGAATAGCTTCAAGTTGATTAAATCCATCTTTTCAAATGGAAAAGGGAAGTCAGGCTCTGACGAAGTTAAGTGCAGCCGTGAACTCCAGCCATGAAATCCAGCCTCATTTCAACCTGTTTTAAGTTGGCACCGGTGGAAGTAGCACAGGACCCTAATCACGCTGTTTAGAAACCTGAGCCCCCATATCTGTTCAATCAAAGTGGTGCAATTTTCCATCCTTTACTGCTCTGTTATTGTAATTGATTGCAAGGGATCTCAGACAGTCGGCCAATTATTCTATCTACACACTCTCATTGTATGCACACATTTGAAATGCCACTATTACCCATCGTGATATAAATGAATTAAGGAAATCTGATTGGCCAATGGCAGCCTCTCAGGAAATGTGATTAGTAGAGGTTGGAAATACTGACCCATCTAAGACTTGAAAATGTTTTTGTGACCTTCTTTCTTTGTCTCTTTGTGTCAGTGTATTATTCACACACTGTCAGGAGCTCAAAAATCCACTGCCGCCAAATGATATAATTCTGTCAAAATTTGTTAAATCATTTTTTTGTCACTTTTTTATTTCAGTGTTTTTTTGAGAGGGTCAGACATGGTGGTTTTGCTGAGCCTTACTTTGCATCACAGGTCAAAGCAATAGTGGGTTTTTAAAAGCAGATGTAATGGTTCATAACCGGAAAAAGGCAGTAACAGATCTTTCAGATGGAATCATCTACACACAAAAAGTTACAACTGAAAATAAATTATATGTATCTGATGTGATAAACTGGATATTTGAACAAAGTAAATACATAGTAAATCTGAAAATGAAAGTGCTGTAAAAAAAAAAAAAAGAAAGAAAGAAAAGAAAATCCAGTTAAGAGCAGTTTTAATTGTTTCAGTTATTAGATTCCTTTAAAATCAGTAATCCCAGTTTCAAAGAATAATATGCACAATTTGTGCCAGTTTCTGCTGATACCAGTAGTTTATAAAACCTACTATCAGCACTGGAATTGCAGTGACCCCCTAAGACTGAGCCTGTTTACATGCACACTAATACTCCAATCAGGATCTAATTTCTGGAGTTACCAGATTATTATAGTGGTCATGTAAACAGCATAATTTGATATGCTTTATCAGATAACAGCCAGTAGTCTGAATATGTGAAATCAGACCAACACACCTGGATTTCTCCCCAGTACTTTGATGTCTTCCTGCATGTGTACAGATTTCTCTGATTTATTTAGTTCTTTTACATCTGCACATGTGTAAACACAAAGTTGTAGAAAACGGAAGTCACAAAGTCAGATGTGAGCAGAAGATGATAACAAGAAGTTTGAGTCACTATCACTATGTACTTATGTATTCTGTAAGAAATCTGATGATGGACTGGATCATCTAAACCAGGGTTTTCCATTATTGCATTTCTGAAGTGCATGTAAATGCATCAGATCTGATTATTGCAATATTCTGATTGCTTCCAGTTATTGTATTTTTATGGTCATGTAAACAGGCTCAGTGTCGTGTTATAGAAATCAAACCACATTCTGGTGGTTCTCCTACATAACAGCTATTCTGTACAGGTCAGGTATAAAATAACAGGGATAAAAAAGGAATAGTTGCAGTTGATTGGAATTCATTTATATCAGCACATTTAAGGCAGGTAAGAGTGGCTATGGCTATGGACGTTAGCAGCAGCAAAATTCATTCAGCTACCTACAAAGTCCATCTAAAACAGCCTCCCTCAGCCAAGCCAGTCATTTTAACTTCAGGGGTTGAGGAGTTGAGACCATGTTTGGGTAATTTTTTATTATTTTGTTAATCTGGTATTTAACTTGTTAGTTGACATGTGGCCATGTCTGTGAGGTTTAAGGTAAAAGTACTTTTTTGCCAGCTGTCAGAGAGGACTGTTTGATGATGAGGTAAAGTAGTAAAAATATCATAAATGTAGTGTACAGTTTATCAAATAATGTGTTTTTCTTAACTCTTAAAGACCCTCAACTATTTCTGTCACAACTCCCAAATTATGTTTTTTTCTTCTCAAGTGATTTATCGCCGTTTGTTATATTATCCTCTGCATTTTGCATTTTTCAAAGAAATCTGTTTTGTTTTTTTTTAGTTTACTGATCATGTAGATGTTCATAAATGCTGAGAATAAATTCACAGGTTATTAGGTCAAATCAGGGAAAGGAAAAAAAGGGATTTTTTCAAACAAAATTTATCAGTAACTGTCATGTGTCAAGATAGAACATATCACACCAGTGCTCAGGTCTCTGCACTGGCTCCCTGTGAGCTTCAGGATAGATTTTAACGTGCTTTTATTGGTTTATAAAACTCTTAATGGTCTTAACCCTATTTATTTATCTGATTTGCTTTTAACATATGAGCCCTCTCAGACCCTCAGTTCCTCAGGTAGTAATCTTTTAACTGTTCCTAGAGTCCACACAAAAACTCATGGTGAGGCCTCATTCAGCTTTTATGGCCCCCAACTGCAGAACAGTCTACCTTAGGACCTGAGGCCCGCTGTGAGTGTTCATATTTTTAAAAGTAAACTTAAAACCTATCTTTTTAGTTTAGCTTTTAGTTGTTGCTTTTATTTTATTTTTATTTGCAACTGTGGGACAGTGGGGGCGTTTGGTGTAAAGCACTTTGTACTGCATGTAATATGTATGAAAAGTGCTATATAAATAAAGTTTGATTGATTGATGTGTCAAATTCCATGAATTTTACTGGTCAATGTTGTAGAATATGACCATGTTTCCACGTTCACTACAGAGCCTCTGAACATCCAAGTGGGTCATATCTGATGACCGTGAAAGGATGACAAACTGCAGTTTACACTAATTATTTACATGTAGTGATAGGATTAGTGGAACAGGTATTTAATATTTTAGATCAGTAGATGCTTTTGGTTGGTGGTGGGTGGATGTTTAGGACTTTATGGGTAAGTTTACTAATGAAAACAGGTTTTCATGAATTTTTAAATTAATTCAATACCCTTTCAATTTTTTCTTTTTTTAGTTATTCAAATTTGTCTGGGTGGTTACTGACATTTTGTTGTGTGACAAATTTAACAATGTCCTCCTTTACCATGCTTTAGTGTTGTACATGTGTACTTCAGCCTAAATGTCTAAATATTTGGAAATTTCTGAGACAAAATACTGCTTTAGAGTAGATCTGAAACAATTGTTTAATCAATTCCATTGCAATTTTCCTGAATCAAAGCTTTGTTTCCTTTATTTCAGTACCGTTAAACATGGGTTCCACTGTTGTGTTTCACACTGACTCTTAATATGACGCCAGGATCAACACAAACATCATGGAGTGTAGCTCAGAGGAGATGAGGACAAAAAGGCTGACAGTGTCAATTTGCTCACTTTTCTTCATTGGAACCATCAATTATTCCTTTAAACTTTTAATCTTTTTCACAAACATTACAAATATTTGGCTTTCTTTTTTTCAGTTGTATGTTAGTTCCATCTTAAGTTGTTAGTAAGTTGGATCCAAATGTGTTGAAGACTGCAGTGAACATGTTGTTTATAGATGTCAGTGGGCTTGTTTGTTGTTTATAGATATTTTTATATATACTTTTGTATTGTTGTTGTTATTTCTATATAGATTTTTTTTAATATGTCCTTTTACTTTTATACTTTTTGTGGTTGTTTCAGCTGATTCTGGAATAAAGGGCAAGTTGTTAATCATTTTTCAGACATGTCTTTATCCCGTTTTAGTGGCTTTTTTTGCCTATTCAAATCGTTTAATGAAATAGAAGAAAATAATTGATATATTAGTCAGTTACAAAAATAATAAATAGCTGCAGCTCTACTTCAGAAATTCTAAATCAAAGGTGATATTGTGTTCATTTCAAACCTTTCTGATGTGTAACCTTGTCCTCTGTTGCCTCTGCAGGCTCTGGCTCATAAGACCCTGGTGCTCCTTCTGGGTGTTGACCCCTCCAAGCAGCTCGATCACCCACTGCCCACCGCCCACCCCCACGTCACCTACGCTTACATGAAGTATATGTGGAAAAGCACCCGCAAGGTAGGAGACAACAAGCCTGGTGTTAATTAACATTTCAATAGCTGTTAAGCATTTAACACATTTATTTTCCCCAGCTTAGCAACAACCAGAAATTGCATCCCCAAAGTAGGTCCTGAATTGATCACTCATTGTGTCTTTTAAGAAAAACACAAGGCAACAATCAGAGTTTCAAAGAGTCCAGTTAGACAACGTGAATTAGTGGCAATTTTGTGACATAAATGGGCAATTAGTGTGATGTGAGCAATGAAACGACATGAGGAACATTAACATCAACAAACTGCTTCTGTAAAGAGGACCCGAAGCTGCAGCCTGATAAACAAATAAGTGACCTCATAGTTGAAATCAGGTAAGTACAAACAGACTCCTGCAGTACTTGTGATTGGGTGAAAAAGTCTCTCTTTTTGTGACTTTTTTTTAAAGCATTATTTTAGCAATAATTTTCAGTGAATTGTTAAAACTTAAAGCAGTCTTTCTGTGCTTACACACCTGAATCACTACTGTCACAGTGAACAAATACATACAATCAGGCCTATCACGGTTATTATATTAATGCACCAGTTATTGCACTTCTTTGAGCCAGCTGCAGTTATTTTGCATTATAGTAAATGTCTTCTTTGAGCTCAACAATATTTGTACAGCATAAAAACTGAAAAAAATAAACACGTGGGCAATAAATTGTGTATTTTTTACAACATATTAGATCAGGGGTGTCCAATGCATTGATCACATTCTCCAGTAAATCGCAAAGGTAGTACTGCTAGATTGCGTGAAACCGAAAATATACTGCTTCCATGCAGAATAGGAAGTGTCTTTGTCTGTTTCTAGCCTTTACAGTTGCCTTTGGTATACATCCTCCTCCCCAGGGGTGCCTCCAGAAATTTCTCATAGGGGTGGCCGGATGGGGCCACTTAAAATCTTGGGGTGGCACACCAAAACTTTTTCTAACAATTATTTCTGCCAGTCCATGGAATCGACCCAGTGATCCTTTGGTCACAAGCCGACTCCCCAGTCCTACTCTACTGCCCTCTGGGCCACGGAGGCCCCCACCACTGTGCTCTGCTCCCCTTCGTGGAACTGGCTTGACTCGACTCAGGTACCAGGAACTATTCCTGGAGACAGTTTCCATTACAGGGTACTACTGACTTTAGAGTACCTGGACATAATAGCGGTGTGGTGCGTTACTTCTGTGTCGTCTGCTCAGAGAGTTGCTGATAAACTTGCTCGTTGCATGTTGTCTCATCAAACTCATGCTGAATTTTTACATTGGCCAGCAAAGACTGAATCTCCTCAACTGACCATGGTGTACTTTTGTGGGCTGTCTTCATGTGGATTAACCTACTGCTATATTTGCTGTCAACTTCCACGTCTGTTTTTTGTAAAATGGCAGGTCACAGAGACAACTCTTTGACCAATCAGTGGTCTGCAGTGTTTACACGTCACATTTTAGTATCTGTTCCTCAGTCATGGAACCTCGGCGGAGGTGGTACCAAAAAACCAGTATCGGATACCAGATTCAAGGTCCTTTTATGTAAAGGAAATAAAAAAAGCAGAGTCGAGTTGAGCTGGTACCTCTGTTGCTCCCCTGTCATCTATTTTCTCTGCCTCTTCTAATTTTCTTCTTAAAATAAGAAGAGATGTCTGTGGACGTCATCCTCATTGTCTGCAAATTGACATAACATATACAAGCAGCTGCTGTCTCTGTCATCTCTCTTAACTCTTTGAGATCGGTGACCAGTCACGCACACGCACTGAGCTGCTGCTGTCAGAGCATGACACAGCGGCCAGGGGGCGGGGCTGTGAGTGATATGAGAGTGGCTTCTGTGGCCTGACTGGCTGTGCATTTGGAATGAAATGCATAACTGATGCTACAACAATTTATGTGACTGGCCAGTGGGGTGGCCAGCAAATTTATAGGGGTGGCCACGGCCACCCTTGGCCACCCCCTGGTGGCACCATTGCTCTTCCCTTGCATTGTCTTCTTTTTTCTGTGTTCAAAATGCTTTTCAGCTACATGGATGAACGTCAACAACCTGAAAATGGAAAGTTTTGACGAACATTGTTAATTTTGGGTGCTGTTTTCTTTTGCTAGATTGTTTTACTTCCACTGCACACTTTGTCACATGCAAATGTTCCACCAACATCACCCAAATTAATTGTGATTAAAGAAACATAATTCAGCCAAATGCTAAAAACAGAGCAGGTTTATCCCCTGTTATCCCCCTTGAATGAAATCAGATTGAGCCAGGTCTCCATCACTGGCACAGAGCTAATAAAATGTGGATATGGGCCACAAAATAGCTATCCAGATAGAGTGCTTTACCTGAATTAAGTAAATTTAACTGTTTCTGCCAAATCTGCAGAGCTTTAGGGATTCAGCAAACTCAGAAGTGTTCCCTAATAACTCTAGCAAGTGTAGGGTTAATTTGTGTAACTGAACGATGGGTTTGTACGAATCTCCCGGTTCGTACGAGTTGTGGAGTTCATAGACGTTCATGGAGGGAGCAGTAGTTTCTTACAGCCATCTTATGAAATCCGTACAATTTCCACAAGAGCAACTTAAGGCTTTCATGAGAAAATGATGTGATTTTGTGTCATATGAATACTGTAAAGTCTCCGTAAGGGTGTCTTGGGACCTTCCTACATCAGATGTACGGCCACTTCACAAATCATTTTGTCGTAAGGTAAATGAACGTCAGCCCTTCGTGAAACTCACGGCGCTCTCAAGTTGTTGGTAGGAAGATCTTATGTTTCAGAATATTGTGTACTCCATCCCGTGTCGTGATCATTGCATTCAAGATAGTAATAATGCCCACATGACTGAAACTTCTACAGCTACAGGATGAAGAAAAGGAAGATCCAGCGGCTGTTTTGGCTGTTTCAGTCCGACAGCAGCAGAAGAAGAGGGACATTCTAAAGCGCTTACCATAAAAGAAACAGCTTAACATAGTTTAATGCCCCAGAACAGTGATCAATCATCACCAAAGTTTGTGTAGACATCTCTAGTCATGTCCACTTTCACTTCGGCAAAAAAACTGAACATAGTTCAATCTGAGAGTGTAGTTACCCTCCCCCCCCCGAAGGGGAAGCAAAGGTATCATTTTTGGTTCAGTTTGTCTATTTGTTTGTCAGCAACTTTACACAAAAAATTACTGCACCAGTTTCCGTGAAATTTTCAGGAAAGGTGTGAGCTGGTCCAGAATAGATCCCATTGAATTTTGGTGAATGTAGGTCAAAGGTCAAGGTCACCAAAAAAGTGTTTTTGCAATGATAAGAGAAGGGGCAAATCAGGAATTTCCTTTTCATTCCTGTATACTCAATTTTGCATATAGTTTCTTGTTGCTCACACTGTTGATGTGCATTGACATCAGAACCTTGAAGGCCAAATTTGAAGACTCTAGGTCAAAGGTCAAGGTCACAATA
>JAPQRP010000028.1:30674313-30694471 GCA_037367295.1 Apogon hyalosoma
TTCAAGGTCAGTAAGCACAACCAGAATTAATACATAAGGCGCACCGGATTATAAGGCGCACTGTCGATTTTTGAGAAGATTAAAGCATTTTAAGTGCGCCTTATGGTCCGAAAAATATGGTAACAGTGAGTGTCTCCTTAAATTAAACTTAAAGGCGGTGCAGTGAAATATTGCACATGCGACTTTTTCTTTGGCCGCACATTGTATAAGCTGTGTGCATTTTGGTGTTTATAATGCTAAATGTCATTTGCTTGTCGGTACATAAATGTGAATGGTTCCACTTAAGAACTTTGGAATACATAGTATCACCATTTTGAAACGACTCAAAACAAGCCAGAAGCAGACTAGTATAATCCAGTGTCCACTATACTATACAGAGGACCCCTCTGGCCTTGTGCACAAAACACACAGCAATCATGTGCACCCTCCCCTTTCATAAATCATATGTGACACACGAGCGTGACAACGGCCATCCTCTATTTTTTCTTCATTTTCGCGCCTTCCAGACACTAACTGTGGCCGTCTTAGGAATGCCTGTTAGGGAAAACACCTGTATAATGTGCAGCGTGTACAGGTTTTCTCCAGACATGCTGACACACTTTCATGAATACAGGTCAGCTGTGTGGTATGGAGCACACCTGGACCATTCTGTCAGATGCACACAAATCCTCACAATCAAATGGATGCCTCCAATCTCTTCCCAAAAGAATTCAGCGTGATTTTTACTGCTATTTCACTTACTGTCAGTAGCACTGGTGTCTCCAGTCTACATCAGCACGTTGTTCTAAAAAGCCCCAAACACTCTGTCCTGCTCCAGCTTCTTTCTCTAAAAGCCCAACCTGTTAACAGTTTACTGTGGTTTAACTGAACTATGTGCTGTAAACGTGCTGCACACTTGCACGGAAAAGTACAAATTACGTAATCCCCATAGTCAATTTATTAGTATTCAGACTGCCGATGAATAGGTCTGCAGTACAGTGCTAGCCAGTCACTCACTTTACTGTTGCTGTATGTGAATTATCAGTCTTGGAGCAGCCAAACACAACTGCTTTGACTGTTTTCCTCTAAGCATATGTGTTTTTATGAGGTGATAGATGGAGGAAAGTCCCCCTCAGCTGTGCTGCAGAGCTTGCTGTCGGGTTAAATTAAAGGAAAAGTAGTTTGGGTAATTGCACATCTCCAGATTTGATCACAGAACCTGTCAGCAGATAAACTCCCTGCTTCTTTAAGTAGCATCTGTTAAAAGTCTGCATGATCTCCCAGTTTTATATCATTATCTTTCTCCCTTTCAATTGAACTGCTGTCAGGTCAGCTAGAATCCACTCAGTTCTTAACCATTCATTAGCAGTGACAACAAAAGTATGGTCATTTTCAATTCATGATTTTTACACCTCATCTCTAAAGCACGTAGCCACAGTCATTTATAGAGAAATTCTGTCATTGTTGACCTCTGGCTTATGCAGTTTTTGCTTACTTTTTCCAAATATGTCTTGTTGGCTGTTTATATTTGGATATTAGTAGTGGGTAGAAACCTACATTTTCTGATTTGGCTGATTATCTGAAAATTAAGTTGAAATTTATAAATTTGGATGGAAACCCAAGTATTTTGTTCTAAATGCTGGTGGAGGCAATAATAGATATTAAATCCAGCATTCCAACAGTTTTAAAGGGTCCCTCCGATTACTCACACATGATGATCACTTTCCTCTTTGGAAAAACATCTTCATGGGGTTTTAACTCGTCATTAAAAAGTGAGAAATCAAACAAGCTAAACTTGAAAAATGGTTTTAAAATGACTAGGATAAGTCTTTAAATAAAATAAAATTGGGTGGTGGAGTTTATATTGCTTAAACTGGAACTTAACCAATACAGAATCAATACTACTAATGCAAACTGGACAACATGGCCAGAATTTTATCTTAGCACATCCAGCTACTGTCAAGATGTGTGTGGGTTAATGTGACATCTAACCTCATTAAAAAAAAATCTTACAGAACTTTGCATTTAATGCTTATTTGAAATGGTGAAAATATCTCAAACCATGGCATATATTGGTATAAAGGCTATAAAATCAGATGGAAAATCAGAAAAACATAAAACTGCATTGAAACGTCATCAGCAGTGTTTACCATGTACCTAGTGTTGCTTTGTATTCTCATTGGGAATGTCACCAAAGTCGGACTCCAATTATCTTTAAATATCCTTTGTCAGTTTTTGTCACCATAGATGTAAACCAGGTCTTAAATTACATTCATCGTGGTCTTATAAATCTCTTAACTTGTCTAAATGTACTCCCTGTGTTGCTCTTTAGGAGCTCAGAAATCTGAGGAAATAACCCAAATGCCATCAGCAGGGTTAAAAAAAGTCACTTTCTAGCAACAGGTCTTACCAAAAAGGGAAGTCTGCTAACAAGTCCTTTTAATGGGATGAATGATGGGAGGTGTAAACAGCCTGTGTTCAATGTCTCTGTTCCTTTGCAGATGTTTCCTGAAGCTTGGGGAGTGGCAGCTCAGTCTGCAGGGTATTAATGAGAGCACCATCCCCAAAGTTTTGCAGTACTACAGCCATTCCACTGAGCATGACCGCAACTGGTATAAGGTCAGTCCTGCCCTCTCAACTCTAACCTTTCCCTTTTTGACTCCTGTGTAGCTGCAGTTAAATCCCAGCTCTGTCGGCAGGAGGGTTGTACTGGCCCTGACCCTGAAGGAAAACCTTAGTCTTCATTTCCTTGCCCTCTAACCAAAACTGTCATAACATATTTGTTCATTTTTTGCCTGTGCACAGCTCATTTGTTCCACTATTTAGATAATTTTACTTTGGTGCGTCTTGCTCATTCTTGTCCATGCCTGCACTCCAGGCTACAAAGATGTCACCATCCTCATATACCACTTTTTCTATCTATCTTCACCAACTCCATTCAGCTTCTAACTTTTAATTGTTGGTTGCATAACACAGCAAACATCAAACACACGTGTTTGAACCACAAGACACTTCCCTTGGGAGATATCTGTCGCATTGTAAAGTGAAAAATTACATCGTGAATGAAACATGGGAGTCATTTTCAATTACCAGTTCACACACATACTCCGTTTCAGCTGGTTGGTACTTCTCTTTCTGCAGGCCTGGCATGCCTGGGCAGTGATGAATTTCGAGGCAGTGCTGCATTACAAACACCAGAACCAAGGACGCGACGAGAAAAAGAAACTGCGTCACGCCAGCGGTGCAAGTGCCAACAGTGAAGCTAGCAATAGCGACAGTGAAATTGACAGCACAGACCACAGTCCTGTTCCCTCACCAGGACAGAAGAAGGTCAATGAGGTGAGAATCACTGAGACTAAAACTGACTTTCAAACACCTTGTTCATGTTGTTCCCAGAAAAGAGAACTATTGGAGTGAAGTGTCTTTCCCATGTTTCTCTGTCCACCCTACATCAGTTTTCCTGTGATCTTTATCATATATGTACATTTGCTGTTTGTCATCCTTCCACAGGACCTTTCCAAGACATTACTCCTGTACACAGTCCCTGCAGTGCAAGGTTTCTTCCGTTCTATTTCCTTGTCGCGAGGCAATAACCTTCAGGACACACTCAGGTGAGTGTAATGACTTGAGCTCACTGTCAATGAACAGTTAGTTCTAGCAAATGAAAAGCTCCCGCACTAACGGAGCCTGCTATGGTGAGGATAAGAGGACCCCTAGTGGCTGATGATTTTATGTACTATTTTTTTACTGGCATTTCTTTCACCGAATGCAGAAGAAATAATTTTGATTTTGTATTTTGTGCTCCTCAGGGTCTTGACATTGTGGTTTGACTATGGACACTGGCCTGAGGTGAATGAAGCCCTGGTGGAGGGTATAAAGACAATCCAGATTGACACCTGGCTCCAGGTATTACACATTTCTACACTTGAACTAAAGCCTTGAGGTTAGAGAATGGACATTATTTAATACTCAAGAATGTATAATGGACAGGGCTAAGGAAAGAAACAAGAACCTAAATAAAATATTGTGCGGTATTTCCTTACTCTTTCCATTGTTTGAGATTCAACCAGGGCTCTTTTAATTAGGTCGTCTTATCTTCCCTTTCATCTAAATTTGAGTTGCCTCTACTTTTCCCAGTCATTATTTGTAATTTCCTAGTACATTTCAATAAGAGTTTATTTATGTCATGTCAAATCTGCCTTATGCAATTATTATTTACAAAGCGTAGGAAAATGGAAATGTAATTTTTTACTTGTCTGGATATTCTCATACATTATGCATACTGTATGGGTTAGGCTCGGGCTGTATTAATGGTATAACTGAAAAGAAAAAAGTGAAATGAATGAGAATAACTTGTCAAGTGATCAAGACAGCTCAGGGTTTACAAGTTTGCTTCCATGCATTCTTTCATCTTTCTTTGTTCAGCTTCTGTAGATCATAATGTGCTCTCATAAACTAAAAGCAATTTAAAATAAAAAACTAAGTGAAATGAAAAACTAATGAAAATGTCCAAATAAGTTCTAATGAGCACCTATTTTGGTGCTGTTGTACTTGGTGTTTCCCAGTTGCCGTTGCCATAACCTTCATTATTATTCATGCCTCCGTCTCTCTGTGCAGGTGATCCCACAGCTCATTGCTCGTATTGACACCCCCCGAGCTCTGGTGGGTCGTCTCATACACCAGCTGCTCACAGACATCGGTCGCTATCACCCTCAGGTATGTGGAGCTTCACGAATGAACCAAACACATGTTCTAACCCAAAACTGCACGGTTATTGCTCAGTAATTAATAGCTGACTTGTCCTCTGGTTCACCTCGAAGGCTCTGATCTATCCGCTGACCGTAGCCTCCAAGTCAACAACCACAGCCCGCCACAATGCTGCTAACAAGATCCTGAAGAACATGTGTGAACACTGCAACACCCTGGTCCAGCAGGCCATCATGGTACTCAGTGTTTTTTCTTTTAACCTCTTAACATCCACCAGGTTGTCCGCAACAGATTTAGGGGTTAGGGTCACATTTGAACTGATGTAGGTTGGGGTGAAAGTGGTAGGGTTACAGGAAACGGGCAGATGTAAGACTTTGTAGAGTGAACTTTAATAGCTCACCGACCAGTAGGCCATTAGCTACTGTGAAGGTGCTGTGCCCGTTGTTGTCTTTGTCTTTATTAGCAATTTCTAGACCAAACTCATGGTAGAATTCATTTTAAATTTTTTTATGTTTCTTCTCTGGGACAGTACGAAGTTTGTTCACAGTTTTGAGAGATTTAGATTTTTGAATTTTTGACAAATTTTTGAAATATTAAAAATTTGCTTTTACTTGTAATGGGCCGTATTTTGATGGCTTATAACATGGAAATGGTTAGAAAGATAAATGTAGTTACTATTGAGCACTGATAGGAAATCATATATGGACTTTCATTTGAGTCCATGATCTTTGACCTTGAGTGACCTTGAAGGGTCAAACTCAAGGTCACCAATGTCTACATTTCAACAATCTTCTTTTCCAAAACTACCAGTTGGAATCAGCAGCGGACAGTGTCTGCAAAGTTTGTTCACAGTTTTGAGAAATTGTGGTTTTTGAATTTTTGAAATATTGCAAATTTGCCTTTACTTATAATGGAACTTACACCGTGGAAATGGTTAGAGATATCAGTATAGTTACTATTGAGCACTGATAGCAAGTCATATATAGACTTTGATTTGAGTAGTTGAGTTGTCTACCACCCACTTCTATTAGGAGATTGATCTTCTGCATCAACACCACCAGACTCTAACATAGCGGCGGAATGTGACAAACTCACAAATTCAATTTGTTGTTGATTCCACTGGGGCCATTGGACCTTTTTTTTTTTTTTATTTGCCAGACATTTTAACCCCTTTTTCCAGGTGAGTGAGGAGCTTATCCGAGTGGCGATCCTATGGCATGAGATGTGGCATGAGGGTCTTGAAGAGGCTTCACGCCTATATTTTGGTGAACGCAATGTCAAGGGCATGTTTGCTGTGCTTGAGCCTCTTCATGCCATGATGGAGAGAGGACCACAGACCCTTAAAGAAACCTCCTTTAACCAGGTTTGTGTCATCTCTGTTAAGTTACAAATGAAGCAGATGTCAATTCTCTAATGGAAATGTTTTTGGATGTACTGTATCACAGGGAAATATGGATGTGGTGTTTATATTTGTTATAAAATCATAATTATTTTTTGGAATTTGCTGTACTTGACAATTGTTGTCTTCTTCTAAAACAATAAAATAAATGTTCAAGTTGGGCTAAATATTTCTGTAATCACTGCCCTATGAACTGTATAACTTTCAGCATCACAAATGGCAAATTTAACTTAGTCCACTGAACTAGGTTTCAGAATAAGCAGCATCAGATGTTTGTTGTTTCTTCATAGATGTGGACCACAAACACAATACTCACTGACATATTAGTGTTCAAGCTGGACTGATGATGTTGAATGAATGAACATAGTCATATTGTCCTGCTTTGTGTTTAACTGATAGAGCCACTGAGTATATCTATGTGACTTTGTGCTACAGGCATATGGCAGGGATCTCATGGAGGCTCAGGACTGGTGCAGGAAATATATGCGTTCTGGAAATGTCAAAGATCTGACCCAGGCCTGGGACCTATATTACCACGTGTTCAGACGCATCTCCAAACAGCTGCCACAGGTAAGTGACATTGCAACCACAAAAACTGTGTTTATGTTGTACAAATTTATCATTTTGTAAGTAAAAGTAAATTTTTTTGTCTTGGATAAAAAAAAAAATTCTATATTCAGTACAGCTATAATATGTTTGTTGTATGTTGAACACAATAATAAAAGCATTACACTCCTATTTCTCTCTAATGTGTTCATGAAATTTTGGATGTCATCACTTCAGAATTATGTAAAATAAAAACATAGTTTGACAAAAATAAATTATCACTTAATCTGAACAAAGCAAAAATCTTGATATTTGGAAACTATAAAACACACAATCAAGTGTGGGTACAGATGGAGGGTGTAAACATTGAAAGAGTAAATGAAAATACATTTCTGGGGGTGATAATAGATGACAAAATTTGCTGGAAACCTCACATTAAACATATCAAATCCAAACTGTCTCGCAGCGTTTCAGACCTGGCAAAAGCCAGGTGTGTACTAGACCAGAAATCACTCCGTATTCTGTATAACTCACTTATTGTCCCTTATTTAGATTACTGTACAGAGGCATGGGAAACACTTACAAAACTTGACTTCAACCACTTTTCATTCAGCAAAAAAGAGCATTCAGGTCAGAAGCGTGTGCACAACACTGAAAAGCATCTGTATCACTGTTAAGGGAGTTAAAGTGTGGAATAGAGTGAGTGCAGAACTTAAACCAATTTCCAGTATGATTGTGTTTAAAAAGAGGCATAAAGAAATGATTTTCCAGAGGTACATTGATGAATAAATTCCATAAGGTGTTTGTTATTTGGATATCAATATTGCAATGTGTTGTAATATGGATGAGTGACTAAATGTACATGTTTCAAAATTGCTGATAAATTTGGGACAGTGTTGTTTGTATGGAAAGGTTTGAAGGGATAGGATTAGAAAAGTTTATACTTCCTACCCCTTTTCACTCATGTAAATTTTGAGGCTTAAGATGTTGCAGTTTTAAGTTACCATCTTGTTTTGTTTTCATTCTCTTGATTATCATTTATTTGCATTTTTGTTTTTAATTTTTACATGATCAAAATAAATATATCAATTAAATTGTTAAATCAAGATTAGCTGTTATTTAAAAATGGAGTATAAAGCAAAAAGAATTTAACAAAACATTAAGCAAACAATGATAATGAGCATATTTTAAAAAATTTAAACATTTTTATAGGCTTTATAATCCCCAGAAGGATGAATTGACAGGATTTATCTAACCTGAAACTGAAACAAACTAAAATAAGACAAAAGACAAGGACAAGGGTAAAAGCCCTAAAATATTAGTGATAGCACTCCTGTCTGAGCTATGACATTGACAAATATGAAGTTAATGTTGAAACAGTGTACTGTATTGTCACCAAAGGAAGTGGATACATTGAAGGTGTTTTTGTTCAGTGTATAAAGAAACTTTGGAAACTGAATGTCTCAGGAACAGCTTGGCAGAATTTGATCAAATTTGGCACAAACATTCACTTGGATTTATGGATTAACTCACAAGATTTGTGTGGTTTTAGTATTTATAGGTCAAGGTCACCATGATTATCCATTAGTCTAGTAGAAAGGTAATTTACTGATCCTTAAATCAGATAGACAGGACATTCTTGTGCCATAATTCTTATTTTGGTTTTCCATCATCCATTCAAATCCAATTACGATTTGCACTTAGACACAAAACAATGATATGTAAAACTGAAGGTTTTTAGGAGAGATTTAAAGTTAAGCTTGTGCTTTACCTGATCTCCTCTGGCAAGTCTGTCCAGAGTTGGGGTACTCTGATTGCAAGGGCCTGGTCCCTTCTGGGTTTTAGCGTCAACCTGGAGACTGCAGATACCTGAAAAATGTTCCAGGCTCACATGGCGTTAGCAAATGACAGTAAACTTCACCAACACCCATTTATTTTGTTGCTGCTCCTGGGCAAAATCTCATATTGAACTAATAGATTTCAGTCCTCACAGCTACCATCATGTCAAAATGAAAATAGTTCTGTTCACACCACAAATGGAGTCTGTATAACAGTGTGACATTGTGGCAGAGTCCTGCTGCCTTCAGCTTCCTTTGACAGTCACGTATGCAGCATGAAATACCCAACCGCATGATAAAATGCCAAGAGCTGTTCAAATATTCCCCCCAGTGGGTATTAACATAGATTTAAACTCTTTCCCGGATGCATCACAACAGATACAAAGCAGGTTGAAGCAGCCTTTAAATAGGCCCTGCATGGCAGTTCACTGAGGTGCCAAGGCATTTAAATCACTGATAATTAAATGCAGACAAGCACAAAATGTACATATTGATGTAGCGCTGCAACTATCAAGTATTTTTGCAATCGATTAATCTATCGATTATTTTTCTTCTATACGATTAAACGATTATTTGAATAAGTGAAAAAAAATAGTAAAACTGTGTAGCAGACTGAAACTGAACTGTAAATGACAAGCAGCTTGTCCTTTATTACCAGAAGCGGAAACAACACCCACAAAAAAGTATTAAAGCAAAAGGATACATATATATATATATATATATATATATATATATAAACAAACAAGTTAAATGACATCTACAAACAGTAAGTTGGATACAGATGTGTTGAAGACTGCAGTGCACATATTAACAATTTAAGATGGAACTAACGTACAACAGAACAAAATAAAGACAAATATTTGTAATGTTTGTGTGAAAGCTTAAAAGTTTCAAGGAGTAAGTGATGGTTCCAACAAAGGAACGTGAGCATATAGACATTTTCTGCCTTTTTGTTCTTGTCTCTTCTACACTCCATGTTGTTTGTGTTGATCCTGGAATCATGTGCATCACAGTAAGAGTCTGTGTGAAACAATGGTGGAACCAGTGTTTAGCGGCAGCAAAATAAAGGAAACAAAGCTTTAATTCAGGAAAATTCTAATTGAATAGTTGTTTTAATCTAGTCAATTAATTGGTTAATCATTTCAGCTCTGTTTCAATGTACACATGGAAAATGACACATTCCACAGTAAATTAAAGTATGTTAAAGTTGTAGTATATGATAAGTTCTTTAACATATTTAGACATGAGCCTGTCTTTGTAACACTTCATATTTTGCTTTAGGCTTTGTTGGCATTAGCTTGTTTTTTGTAACACACCAGACTAATAACTAATTGTCTCTCCTGTGCTACATTATTCCCACTTCATCAACTTTCCACACAGCTGACCTCCCTGGAGCTGCAATACGTGTCTCCGAAGCTGCTGATGTGTCGCGACCTGGAGCTGGCTGTACCAGGCACTTATGACCCCAACCAGCCTATCATCCGCATCCAGTCCATCGCCCCCTCCCTGCAGGTCATCACCTCCAAGCAGCGCCCACGCAAGCTCACCATCATGGGTAAGATGAGGAGAAAACTGCACAGACCTTGTGGCTCTGAACCCATTATAATAAGAAAATATATTAAAGAACATTTGGAGGCACAGTCCTGTGCTTGCAGCAGGAGTGGACCATCGCATTAGAGAAAATCCAATAGTAATACAATTTTTTTTTTTACCCACACAAGAGCTCAGAGGCCTCAGCTTAGTCAGAATCCATCAGTAATGACAAAGTTCTGTGTGCATAATACAGCCAAGTAAAAGTCTACTTTATATGATTGATTGACAGATTTGATTTTATTGTGTCATGCACATAATAAACCCAGCCCTTAACAGACGTACAAGACACCATTGATCAGTAAAAGAAGCCAGAGCCAGTGGAGGAGCATAAATTACACTTAAGTACTACACAAACAAAACCTCCAAGCTTTAGAAACGAAGGAGACCATTACATTTAAACAACTTCCACTCTGTCATCATTAGCAGACTAAAACATTTTTGGGTTTTAAACAGACATTTCAAAGACTATAGATGTTCTTATCTCATAATGACAGCTTTTCAATTTTCAAAAGAAAATGTGATGATGTTTTCCTCTAGGATGTTTTTTTAGTCTTCCACCTTCAAGAGCTTCAGCTGTGTAACTACATCAGAGAAAACAACCTGTTCTGTAGGCCGTACACATGTGTATTTTCATAAAAAGCAGCAATAGCTATTGTGATTTTCACTCAGTTTATCATCAGAGTAATTTAATCCAAGTCTCATTTTGACTTGGCTTAATAGCTTTTTTAAATTAGTACGTGAGGCTTTTTTGAGGTACAATCATGAGCCGCAATTTGAATTACAACTTTTTCACCTCTTATAAATGTAGTTAAGTTACTACAAACAGTACGTTTTCCTATACAGTAGAACCTTATAGTACAAGTTTAATTTGTTCCATGACCAAACTTGTTTTGCGATTTACTCATTTTACAAAAGTTTTTCCCTATTGAAATGAACTGAAATATAATTAATCCACTCCAGACCCCAAAAATCCTTTTTAAAGGTTTTTAAAACAGAAAAAGTGCAGTTAGAAAGAAAATAGCAATCAGAAAAACCTAATAAAAGAGAATGCAAAAGAAGTAAACTGGTTTTATTAACTTATTTATCTTAAAGATGAGAGGATATATGCACGAGGAAGATGATGGAGTGGGGAGGAGAATTACACATGTGCGAGCTCAGTGCTAACTAACAGCGGCTAGTATGAAGCTGGCTCGTACTGAGGATTTCCACTCATATTTGAAGACAAAAATATTCAAGCACCGTGGCTTGTAAAGCAGTTACTCATAAAATGGTGCACTCATACTGCAAGGTTTTACCGTAGTTTTATGTGGTTTCTGGAGGCTTAGGCTGTATATGATGTTTTTGTGTTTCTGTATCTTGCTTGAACTCTGCATTTTTACATTGTTTTGGAGTTTATTACAATATTGACAATGTCTAGAGCAGGGTTAGTTCAGGGACCACATACAGTTGAATATGATCTTAGCTGGGTCAGAACAGTAAAATAATCACAGTGAAAAAAGTAAAATTACTTCATGAAACTGTTTACATCTAACCTTTTTAAACAGAAATGCAATTTCATGTTCATATTTGTTCAAGTTATTCACATTTTTTGTGAAAAGATAGTTTATCAATGTAAACAATTTCATGTAATTTAATGTTTTTTACACTAAAACAAAAAGAAAAATTTGGAGGTGTCATTATTTATATGTTATTATGACAGTATTTTACAGGTCTGACCCACTTGAGTTTGAATTGGGCTGGATGTGGCCCCTGAACTAAAATGACTTTGATACCCTCTTTAGTGTTATTTTTTTTTAATTTATTCACAGTTTCATCATTACATTGGACCCTTCGGCAGCCAGTTTTGGCCCGCAGGCTGTATGTTTGACATTCCTGATCTAGATAAAGTAATCCCAAGCCCACACTTTCCTCTACATGTATCTGTGATGCTGCAGTGCCTCTGTTAATTACTTAGATTATGGCATCATATCTTATTCCACTGGAGCTTTATAAGGAATCAAAAATGGTTTCACACTAGCATAAGTCCAAAGCAACTGTGTATATCACACTTACATTACATATATACATACATTACATATATTACACTTGCATGTCAGAGTTCAGAAATTAAACCACAGTTCACAATAGTAATAAACTCACATAGTAATTCTTCAACATTTCTTCAACAGCGACAACACGTTACAGAAAACTTTGCACAGACTGAAACAAACACAAAGTGTGGACAGATGCTATGAACAAAGTGAAATAAGCTCATTCTATGGAAGTAATATTATTGCTACAAGTCCTGCCTTTAGTGCAGTGCTCTGAAATACCATAATAACCTTGATAAACTGATGATTTACAACAAACATTAGCTGAGTAGGAAAGTTTTGACATGTATATTTTAATGACGTAATCTGCACAAGCCAAGACAATTAGATCATATGACAAATTAAAAAGGATCACCAAACTAAAGACAAAGACACAATATGGGTGGAAATGGGCCTGTCCAACTGTACCCTTAGAGGCACTACCCGTAAAAACTAGAATAGAACAAAAAAAAAGCTTAAGATTCAAAACAAGTGTATTAGAGAAACATTAAAAATCTGGTCAACAATACAAAAGAAATTAAAAATATCAAACTCTGTGAACAAAGCTACAAAAATTGCCCAAAAGACTTTGTACCATGTACCATAGATGCAGGATTTAATAAAAGGACACACAATGGATTAATATTTTATAGCCCAATTATTCAATGGGTCAATTTTAAAATCTTTTGATTAACTGCAACAGGAATTTAACCTACCAAACAAGGACTTTACAAATACCTGCAACTGAGACACTACCTTAAGAAACATAATGAATGGGACAAAATATGCAAAGAATCAACAGAAGTTGAAAAATGACTCATGTCATTTACTGAGGGAAAATCAAAGAAAGGTATAATCTGAAAAATATATAAAACACTACAATGTGAAGCTAAAGTTAATAATATGGAGGTTAAAGAAAAATGGGAAGTGGAAGCAAATATAATAATAATAAAAGATTGTGGCTGGGAGGAAACACTCAGAGCTGGACACAAGCTGGACAAAGATTTGCTATTTTAACACCCCCTGTATTACCTCAAAATACAGTAATATGTCAACTCTTTGTTGGAGAAATTGTGGGATGGCTGGTGACTTCACCCATATATTTTGGGATTGCCCTAAAATCTCAGATTTCTTGAAAGGGGTACAGAAGGAAGTAAAGAAAATTCTGGGCATTGAAGTACTCCTTGAAACGACCCTGTATATACTGGGGACTACCTGAGGACCCAACAGACAGAGCTAATGGTCAGTTGCTAAGAGTGTTGCTCTTGACAGCTAAGAAAGCGATTACAACACAATGGTGGAAGTCACAGCCCCCTAGTAAAATAGAATGGTGGGACATAGTAAACAGGGTGTATATTATGTAAAAAATCACAGTGAAATTACAATAGAAAGTAGAACAATTTGAGATAAAATGGAAACTAATAACACAAGCAAAAGCAGAGCCCCCCCCCACACACACACACACAATTTTAATTTTTTTAATGTATTTATTTATTTTTAAATCTTGACTATTTCTTGTGCTTAAGCTAACTTAACGTGACTTACATCTCTGTATAAGCACTCACCACATTTGTACACCTTCCAGTTTGCTTTACCAATGAAAAAATAAATAAAAAGTAAAAAATTAAATAAAAGGATCATCATCTAAAACTGTAAGATCACCAAGCCCTAGTTGTAACTATAGTTTTTACTGGATTTAACATATTTTTAAAATCATTTTCAGATCATCCACATACAATAAATTACAACTCAAGGTTAAATTGTTCAAATGGACACCTAAATGTCAGTTATCAGTTGGGAAAATATTAGTCTCTTCAAATAAAAATTGAATTGAATTAAATTATTGTACCAAAGACTTGAACTTGATAGACACTTAAACAGGATATTTGTCCAATGTTAACAGGGTGCTGGCACATAATGTACTGTTCAAAATGGCTAAAATTATTGATTAATGATGAGCATATTACTGAGAGGCAGTGCACACAACCATGCTTAGTTGGAAAGATGCATTTATGGACCGAGGCTCAATATGAGTTTGGAAATTAATTTTTAAAAATATCAAGTTCTAAAATAAAGCGGCACAATGTATTGTACAGTTGATATTGTTTCTACAAAGGGTATAATTATTATACAAATATGATTGTTGTTGAACATCACTGTCTCTGCACCATAATTTTTTTTTGTTTTTTTTTGTTGGAGGCAAAATAGAGCATGCAGACACTGACTGACTCATCACAAATCCTGACATAAATTTGAATACAGAAATAAATAACTGTGACACTTTCCTCCCAGTTCTGCAGTTGGATATGAAATACAGCTGAAATGCTTGGAAAATGGCACAGCACTATAAAGTCACCTTGTCTTGAAGCCAAATACATGGATTATCAATCACAAATGGTTGAGTTCACTTCACACCTTTTCCACTGGACAATGTGATACCTTGTTCTGATGTATCCCATCAGTGTTACACAATGTACTCTGTAAAATATGATAGCCAATAAATCAACTGACCTCTGGAGCAAGACTTCAGATTAAGACCTGTCATCTGCTATAGGCTGTTTTAGATTTACTGTTGCACTGTGTCCCCCAAGCGACACACAACACATTGCTTACTGGGATTGTCGTTAGGGACAAACTGGAGCTGGAACAAGAGATATATACATCCAGAATGGTACTTGTTTCCACTGGGAGTATCCGGTAACTCCATTAAAGGTAATGCAACAGTAACAGTGTCTATGAAATCATCGTAATACAGTCTGAAGTCTATGCAAGATACTGGAATCATTACAGAAGTGACATCATCTATGCTGTAGATAAATTCAATAGATTTTCCTTTCTGTCACTGTTAAAATGTAATTCTGTTAAAGACGGGTGAGTTGATTCCACAGGTCAACCAGTGCATAGTTCACCGTTTTCCAATTCGTGTGAGTTGATCAAGAAGAATTCTTAGGCCATCAATAAAACCAGATATAAACTCTGACAGGTACTCTGAGGATTACTCATACAGACATGAGTTAGTTCTGCTGTAAGCATCTGATGATTTGTACAAATTACAAATGTAGTTACTGTGCCTTCACTCCATTATAGAGCACAGAGGTGGTAAAGTTCACATCCTTTACCTTACTGAAATAAAAGAATATGCAAGTTAATACTAATAACTATGAGTATTTTCATTGTCAATTAATCTGTTGATCATTTTCTTGATCAGTTATTGAGTTGTTTGGTTTATATATATCAGAAAATGTGAAGTCAGAATTTTCCAAAATCCAAGATGGTGTAGTTGTACTGATTCAGGATCCATATTGACTAATAGAAGTGGACAGTGGGATGAGTCTAAGTTGTTGTACAGCATTAACCTTTATTCTGCTGGCCTTTATTTTTCTGTTCTGACCTTGGTAATAATAACATATATACCACATTATCCATATTTGGGTGCTTTTATGAAATTGGTTCCTAAAAACAGGACAGAGGGGCTAAGAATTCAAACAAGATGTAGACTAATGTTATGAAGCAAGTTTAGAAGCACTTTGGGTCTATTTTAAAAATAAATGCTTACTGAGATAAGAGAAACTGTTTTTCAGATAAAACACAGTTTTATATTATTTTTACATTGTTTTTAAGACAAAAATCTGCATGTAACAGTCAAAAGGACATGAAAGTTACGCGCTAATATATTTTTTAATATCTCTTTATTGTCTCAGGTACTTCTTAGGAATTGAACTAATTTTGCAAAGCAGCGTGTTTCACAAAAATGACCGCTGTTGCAAGATCATTCGCGATTTATATGTGTTTAACTGGGCAGGTTCTGCATGTAACTCAAGTGGACACGATGGGTTACACACAAAACCTGGCATGAGACTAAGATTCATGAAAAACCTCCATGTCTGGATTAGAAAAAACACTAGGATCGTCAAATTTAACAGTGTCTTTATTTATAATGCTATATACAGTTGGGCTCATAAGTTTACGTATCCTTGCAGAATTTGATTTTTTCACCATTTTTCAGAGAATATGAATGATAATACAAAAACTTTTATTTCACTGATGGTTAGTGGTTGGGTGAATCCATTTATTATCAAACAAATGTGTTTGCTCTTTTTAAATCATAATGACAACAGAAATTATCCAAATGACCCTGATCAAAAGTTTACATACCCTAGTTCTTATTCCTCTGTATTGGCCCCTTTAACATTAATAACAGCTTGAAGTCTTTTGTGGTAGTTGTGGATGAAACGCTTTATTTTCTGAGAGGGTAAAGGTGCCCATTCTTCTTGGCAAAAAGCCTCTAGTTCCTTTAAGTTCTTTGACTGTCTTGCATGAACTGTGTGTTTGAGATCTCCCCAAAGTGGTTCAATGATATTGGGGTCAGGAGACTGAGATGGACACTCCAGAACTTTCACTGTTTTCTGTTGTAGCCAATGACAGATCAACTTGGCTTTGTGTTTTGGGTCATTGTCATGTTGGACCATCCAAGCCTGCCCCATGTGTAACTTCTAGGCTGATGAGTGCAGGTTTTCCTCCAGTATTTTCTGATAACACGCTGCATTCATTTTACCATCAGTTTTGACCAATTTCCCTGTGCCTTTGTAGCTCACACATCCCCTAAACATCAGCGATCCACCTCCATGTTTCACAGTAGGAATGGTGTGTCTTTCATCACAGGGCTTGTTGATTCCTCTCCAAATGGAGCATTTATGGTTGTGGCCAAAAAGTTCCATTTTGGTCTCATCACTCCAAATAACCTTGTTCCAGAAGTTTTGAGGCTTGTCTCTGTGCTGTTTGGCATATTGTAAGCAGGCTGCTTTGTGGCACTGGTGTAGTAAAGGCTTTCTTCTGGGAACTCGACCATGCAGCCCATTTTTATTCAAGTTCACCACTTTTTTCAGAGACTCTTGAATGTCAGCTAAAGTTATTTGTGGGTTTTTCTTTGAATCCCTAACAATTTTCCTGGTAGTTGTGGCTGAAATCTTTGTTGGTCTACCTGACCGTGGCTTGGTTTCAACAGAATCCCTCCTTTTCCACTTGTTTATTAGAGTTTGAACACTGCTGACTGGCATTCTCAACTCCTTGGGTATCTTTTTATATCCTCTTCCTGCTTTATACAGTTAAGTTACCTTTTCCCGCAGATCCTTTGATAATTCTATTGCTTTCCCCATGACTCAGGATTCAGAAACGTCACGCGGCACTGGAAGGAACATGCAGGGGTCTGTCAGGAACCCAGAAACTCACTGACATTTTATATACACACATTAATTACAAGCAAACAGATCACAGGTGAGGATGGATACCTTTAATAACCATTTAAACCCACATGTGTCAACATGTGTGTATAAGGCCAAAACCTCCAGGGTATGCAAACTTTTGATCGGGGTTGTCTGGATAGTTTCTGTTGTCATTATGATTTAAAAAGAGCAAACACGTTTGTTTGATAATGAATGGATTCACCAAACCACTAACCATCAGTGAAATAAAAGTTTTTGTACTAAAAATTATCATATTCTCTGAAAAATGGCCACAAAAATCACAAATTCTGCTTGGGTATGTAAACTTATGAGCACAGCTGTATATCCATGATTATGTTTTTAAATGTTTTCCCTCTAAATTTCTAAAATATTTTTCATACTCTGACTGTAAATAATTTTCTACCACAACTAATGATCTACTTTCTTCACATCTCACTTAGGAAGAAAAATCTCGCATTAAACTTTAAGAAAATATTGTGGTTTATAAACTATATGGACAAAATACTGAGACACATGCTACAGCTCATAAGATGTCCTGTTCATACTGATTTGTGATATAATAATCTAATTGGCTATGATTTAAAATCATAATCATGGATAAAATAAACAAAACAAAAAAAAAAAAATCAATGTTGAGAGGCATTAAGTAAAAACCATCTCTGAGGCATTTTGGAAGCAAACATAACAATTTAAACCAAACAAATCAATGCAATACAGTGCTGTTCATCACAATATAAAACTATGACATTTGTCATTACTGTTTTGTTGCCCAAACCCATTTTAGAAAAAAAAACAAAAACACTCAAATTCAATATGTCCCAGTCCTTTTATTCATATAGTGTATGTCAGTATGCAAAGGAAAATGGCAGTATTGACAGACAAGCACAGACCAATGTTTGCAGTTTTTCTGTAAATGTGTTATACATTACAGTGAGTATGATACAGAGAATGTGCATTCAGGTTGATATACTTGGTAAATAGATTGGCTTCAAGTGGAAATGATTTCCAAGATTGAAGAATCATCATCGTTTAAACTTTCAAAAAAAACGTATAAATACAACAGGATGGTTTTGAGTTTATTCTGACTGCTTGGCCTCTCTACAAAGCCTTTGTCACATCAGCTCCCCGACGTTAGTCTGGCTTCTGTGTTTTGTCTGTCTTTCCTGTTTTATTTTGTTAGTCTCCCTTCTGGGTCATGTCTGTTGTCTTGACTTCCTGTTCCCTAATCTTCCCACCTGTGTGATTACCTTACCCCACCCCAATGTGTTGCACCTGTGTCTCATCGTTTCCCTCTCCCAGTGTGTGTCTATACCCTGTGCTTTCCTTCCAGTTTGCTAGTTTGTAATCTCTGTTGAGTTACTTACCAGTCTGTTTGCTTGCCTGTCTGCTTGTTTGATGACTGATTCTTCTACCTGACGTCTGAGTTTGCCTTCTCCCTGTCTGTATCTCTGCCTCCCATTTGGACTCTTTGGATTTGGACATTCACCTGAACACGGTTCTCTGTGCTACCTTTTCCCTATGGCCTGTCGTTACCCTGTCTGCTTACCTGTGTATGACCTGGATCTGTTTTTGACATCCCCTCTGTTTTTTCCCATTCGGGAATTGGACTCTGAAGTCCAGTGTGATCTGTTCCACCTGCGTTCTGCCCTGGGACTCGGTCCTCAGACTTCAATAAGAACACCACACCACAGAGGACTAACCTGCATCGTGTTCTTTGTTACATTTTTGCATATTGTAAATAAATCTTGTTATACTCTCATTCCAGTCTCCTGGATCTGCATTTGGGTTCTTTCTCCTGAGTTCAGGTGTGACAGCCTTACTTTAAACCGGCAACATTTTACATCTCTTCCAAAGCAAACACTTTTTGTAAATTTCTTCAAATGTTTTTGATTCAGCACGTAACATGGATACCCTTTTAGTACACAAAGTCATAACTACACACTGACAGTTTAAATGTGGCTTTTGTTTGTCTGTGTACATGGATGAGCCATTTGTTATAAAGGTTTGGCACACAGTGAACATAGACCAGTATCCACATCTGTAAAGCACTGACGACTATACCCACGATGACCCAATATTAATACAAATATAGGGGAAAAGTTAGTATTTTTTTCACTCCTCAAACAACACAGCAAAAAAGAAACTAATCATTTGTGCCATAAAACAAATTGGCACCTTTTCCTTGCAGTTTTGAAGACAAGGTTTCATCCACATTACATGAGATACGATGCTGAGCCTAGAGCATCATCTCCAGTGCCTCCAAACTGCTTACCTGCCGCATATTCAAAGCATTCAAGCTCAGATTAATGACTGACTTAACATATGTCAGTGTAAATGCAACTGGCAGAACTGTGTTGCAAATCACAGACTAATATTTATGCATTTGTGCAAAATGTGACATAAAAGTATCAAGTGAGTGTAATCCAGAGAGGGTGCGTTTAGTTGAACACACTTGGTAAATGCATATACAAGTATGAGTGGTTTCAAGAATCACTGTAATTGGCTGATATTACCACTGCCCCAAAACATTTTACCTTGAAAATACATGGGATTAACCATCTTACAATTTATTAGAACTCGTATAACTGGTGAACAGAGCATACACTTAAAATAAATATATCACAATACAGTTGCAGAAAAAACTAGGCTTACGCCATCAGAAGCGATGGCTAGGGATATATCCCCAAATGCCCCCAATCCTTAATTGTGTCATGACGTGAGGCATCCCCAGGTCATGACCTTTTATTTGCACTTGATTTGAAGTCAATCAGACAAATAGTTCCA
>JAPQRP010000028.1:30694571-30709861 GCA_037367295.1 Apogon hyalosoma
ATGCCTCACGCCATGACATCATAGCTGTCTGGTTCAAAATTTTGCCACCAGGTGGCGCTTCATGACTGAAAATTCACTGGAAGTGCAAATGACAGGTAATCATCTCAGCATGTGTTATGTGATGATGCTATACATGTGTGGCTCCAATTCTGCCACTAGGTGGAGTTTCATTACTGAAAAATCACCGTTTTCACCATATCTTTGGAACTATTTGTCCAAATGACCTCAAATCTAGTGGAAATAAAAGGTAGTGATCTCAGCATGTGTTATGTCATGATGCTATGCCTGTACAGTTCCAAATTTTGCCACAAGGTGGAGCTTCATGACTGAAAAATTGTTTGTGCCATCCTTCGTGTTAACGTGATAACTTGAAAGATATTCGGTTTAGAAATTCCATGTTTTCCATATCAATGAATATCATGTAGAGGAAGAACTGATTTGATTTTGGATGATTTACCATTGCTAGATTGGCCACAAGGGGCCGCTCAAGAGTTTAAAATCACTAAACACTCTTTTGTTCATATCTCTGGAACTACTTGTTTAATTGACTTCAAATCAAGTGCAAATGAAGGGTCATGACCTGGGAATGCCTCACGTCATGACATCATAGTTGTCTGGTTAAGGATTGGTGGCGTTCAGGGATATACCCCTAGCCGTCGCTTCTAACGGCTAGTTTTCTCTAGTTATGATTTAAAAAGAGCAAACATATTTATTTGATAATAAATGGATTCACCCAAACACTTACCATCAGTGACATAAACTTTTTTTCTTATCATTCATATTCTATGAAAAATGGTCAAAAAATCACAAATTCTGCTAGGGTATGTAAGCTTATGAGCCCAACTGTAAGACCATTTCAAGGTATGTTTTCAAGATAAAATGACTGACCCCTAGATAGCTTTTCATGTCCCAATTTTGGTCCTATTTTTGGCCCCAATATTTGATTAAAAATTAATTAATTTTGGGATGGCTCAGAGCAAGAATATAATTTTTTTGTATTTATCTGAGGTCATCATTAGCTACATCCTTGGGGGAGATATGTCTAAATTTCTCTTTTATTATTCAGTCTAAAAATATATATAGATATATAGATACCAAATGTACCCAGTTTCATAGAAGCACCCATTTACATTCTGCCTTAAACAGCATGGTAAGAACATGCAAAGGGAAATATCCAATGTGCTTTTTGAAAGCCAACTTCAAAAAAATTGTAGTTTCACCATGGCAGACCCATGTAACATACTCAAGTGCTTTTGTTGTTGTTGTAAAATGGCTGACACAATTTATCGTGACCTGTTATGTAGGTAAAACAGTTTTGGACATTTTAATTCATCTGCCACTGCATTTTTTTAAATTGATTTTTTTTTTTTCATCTCAGTAGCTCTTGGATCATTTCAATTCCCTCACAGTTCACTGGAAAATTCATACAAACTCGTAACTAGTATTTTCCATAATTCTCATAACACGTGAAGGCAAGACAAGTGCAGTTAATGCAGTGTCTTTTTTTCATTTAACTGCTTTATGAGCTGTTGGTATTAATGTGTCATATGCTGTAAGATCATCATAAGTTTGCAGTGTCACTGTCCTGAGAACCACATATCTCCTAAAAAGTGAACTCTTCATGAGCTCAGAAAATCAGGTCTTTTTTAAAATTTGTAATGATGCATTTTCCAGTCAATCCAAGAGGGTTTTCGAAGAGTTTATGCAGCCAACCCATAAAAGAACATTTCGGCAGTTCATCACAAAAATAGCAACTCAACACATTTGGAAATGCATGGTTTTAACTGGACTGGAGGGCGATAAAAAACTGCATTGTAGAAAGGAACTGAAGCTGTCAGACAAATGTAGAGGAGTATTAGATTTATACAGAGAATAAATTGAGTAGAGGTTTAAAGCAATAAAAAAAAGCAAAAAAAAAAGAAATTCACATATAAGGGGTATAGGGGTATTTCAGATTTGTACTTACAGTACTTGATAACAAGTATTGCACTATCACCGGTGAGTGCCACTGTAAACTGACAGAAGCAACAGCATGATGACATAGCTCACTGTGGGAGTAATGTGGTTTGTATCAAAACAGCTAAGGCCTGCTCAAAGCAATCAGACATGGCTGGAGGCAGCGATAACACAGACACAGCTGCAGAGCAGGAAGCATTCAGCCGATCCCGCCAACAACAAAATGATTATGTAATGCTCTGATCTTCCTCTGTGCAGTGGATTGATGTTATTTTGTGGCGCCCTCTGCAGGAAGCAATGGCCACGAATTCATGTTCCTGTTGAAGGGCCACGAGGACCTAAGGCAGGATGAGAGAGTCATGCAGCTGTTTGGTCTGGTCAACACACTGCTCGCCAATGACCCTGCATCCCTGCGCAAGAACCTCAGGTACAAAATCGTGAAATTAATACAAATTTCTAAATTGTAATAATTCAGTCATACACACGGGGACAGATGTTTGTCCTTTGAATTAAAGCGTCTTAGGCTCATCTTCATTTCACACAGTTCTAACTAAATTATCTCTTCATGAGGGATACTCTAGCTACTCTGGAGCTTTAGATACTTTAAATATGTTCAGGTTTTAAATTTTTCTAGGACTTAATGTTGAATTACACTGTTTTTCACTATAACAGTTTTGAATTTTCATTAGCTTTCAATTTAGTTTATTTTGTTTTGTTTTGTTCTTAAATTGCTTTGCTGTATTTTATTTTTTTTTGTTTAGTTTTGTTTCAGTTTTTTTTGTCTGGCAATGCAACTATGATGTAATGAAACCTCCACACAACATTTTTACATTTTACAACTATCATATAGGACAAAACCCACTAGGAGTAATATGGTTTGTATCAAAACATTTAAGGCCAACAAAAAATATTCACATAGGATGGATGATTAACCATTCACAAAGAAAGAGGTGTATCAGTCATTATGTATGTGTCATTAACCAGAGGAATTCAACAGTACACAAACTGTCATTAGAGTTCATTAATGACTTTGACGTGTGGTCATCCTTCAGCATCCAGCGCTATGCAGTGATCCCTCTGTCCACCAACTCGGGCCTGATTGGTTGGGTGCCTCACTGCGACACCCTCCATGCTCTCATCAGAGACTACAGGGAGAAGAAGAAGATCCTGCTCAATATCGAGCATCGCATTATGCTCCGGGTGAGAACCATAGCCACAACGAACATCTATCAGGCTCTTATTTACTGTGTGAACACATGAAGTGAACACACATCATTATTTCTCCACATTATGATAAAGTAAGCTGTTGAATTAGTAGTATTACCTTACATCGCCACCAAGGGGAATATATGTGCAAATGAGTGTGTGTGTGTGCATGAGTGGTAGTCAGTGCTTTGTGCGACATTTATGAAGTGTTTGTGAATTGGTAATCTTCCAATAAGACACATTTATGCTAAACACTCAGAACAGATTCATCAAAGCTGAGGAGCATCTGTTTGCAGCGTTTGTTTTGGTAAATACCAATTACTCTTAAATGAGCACTTACATGGGTCCTTAATTATGAAGAATTTAACTGAAATTGCCTGAAATATCTCCAAAATGGCAAAATAGGAGAACACACAGAAGAGTCTGAACTAAAATATCACTGAAGAAAGTAAAAGAAAAGAAGATTAGGAAGCTAGTGTAGCTGATCTAAACAGTCTTGGTGCAGGAGAGGCACTGACATTAAGGTTTAATAAATCCATGACATATTGGAGCAGAGCAGGTTAAAACCCCTGACCACTTTGCAAAAAGCTGGCGAAAAAAGCTTTCTCAACATGGTTTGATTGAAAACTGTAGCCTGAAAACAACATCAATGCCTAACAAAGAAGCATCAAGGCCACCCTAAGAAGGGCAGGGCTTTAAGTGCAAGCTTCATTGTTGGTGATGACAGTATGTCCATGGCCAACATGACTCACTGCACAAAAAAGAGCTCTTGTCTGATTGTGAGTGAAGAAACAGGAAATGTCTTTCAGTAGCCCTTTTTTCAGAAGGCCCCCAAAGTTTTTAATGAAGCCCGTAAACCAGGTGGTTTTTGAGAGAAGACTAGCCAATAAATAGATTCTATTTGCTAAAGGTAAATAGTTATTGATGTATTACCCCCACTTTAAGCCTCCAAAATGGTGTGACCACTCATTCAGTTTGTCTATTAATCAGTTCCAGATTAAATTTGAGGAAGATCAAGGGGAGAGATGGTTATCGAGTGTAGTCTGTTGGAATAGTATATTATACTGTTTCCTTTTTCCAGCTAATTTAACAGTAAGGAAGATTTCTGGTTATTTTCACCTCTGTTTTCAGGTTGACCACTTTAAGCACATCTGTAGAATGAAACAAGCAAATTCCTTCACAACAATTAACATTTGTGGCCAGCATTTGACTCTCAATGACTCAAAACAAGCTCCCTGAAATAGTTACATACTTAAAGTACAGCAGGGGTATCAAACTCATTTTAGTTCAGGGGCCACATTCAGTCCAATATGATCTCAACTGGGCTGGACCAGTAAAATAATAACAATAAAAAAAGGAAAATTATGAAAGTGTTTACATCTACAAAGTTTCTTTAAAACTTTGAATAACATGAACCTAAAATTTCTTAAGAAAAATAAGTGCAGTTTTAACAATATTTTGCCTCGGTTTACCATTTACCCATGTGAATTACAACATACAGATCACAGTGGATCTACAAATACACAATATTTGCAATATTTAGTAACAGGCAGAATATTAGTAAAATTGCACTTCTCAAGACATTTTACGTTGTTCATATTTCAAGTTATTCACATTTTTGGTGAAAGGATAATTTGTAAATGCAAACATTTTTTATGTAATTTTACTCTTTACACTAAAACAAAGAGAAACATTTGGAGTTGTCATTATTTATAGGCTATTATGATAGTATTTTACTGGTGTGACCCACTTTAGATCACATTGGTCTGAATCTGGAACTTGGGAATTGAACTTGGAACTTGGAATTTGGAAGATTTTTACACTATTAATTGTTAATATGTTCAGTGTAATTTTTGTATTTCACAACTCCATCCCACAGGCTGGAGTGGACCCTTTGGTGGGCCAGTTGAGACCCGCAGGCTGTATGTTTAACACCTGCGGTCTACAGTATGTAGACTTTATAGGAGGAGAATAAAATACTGTATAAAACATGAATAATTGAAAGGTGTTCCTATGACCACAGCTTTCAGACCTAGATCTATACACTGGAGAGCTAAGAGAATAAAATATTCTCCTCAAAAACAGATAAGGGATAATTATAAAGATTTTCAAACTCTCAAAGGAAAATGTTCTCTGGAAAAGCAAAAGTTTTTTAGGTTTCAGATGCCTGTCAGTCAAGTAAAAACATTCAATCATATTCAATGGCTTCATACCAAAGAAAAGCTCATACAACAGGTAGCTTTGAGATTTCAAATAAGGATTGGCACAGTTGTTGTGACTGTGGAGAGAATCTGAATGTAAGCATCTAATTAGATTTTTGTTATCATGCCAAAGCACAGTTACAAGAGAGGATTCAGAGTTTTGGAGACAGTTTAGGAGCCAAGATACCAATCAGTGAAACATATGTTTTTATTTTAGACATGTCCATCAGACATGCACAAAACGCTGAAGGCACCTTTTAACACTAATCTATTTCTCATGTTTTATTTCTTTCTGGGCATTTACTGAAATAAATATTAATTAGTGATCTGTTATCTACAAATATAAAACTATTACCAGACTTTTCTGGCTTTCTTACTGCCACTATAGAGGAATGGTCAGATGTATTAAATGGAAAGAGACTAACGGGAAAAATAAAAATAATCACAATAGTTTTTTTGGGTTTTTTTTGCAAGATCGATCAGTATTAGTATTTATAACACAATATAATCTGAAAATACTGACAGTTGGAAGAGAATCCCGATAAGTTAAACTTCTAACAGAATGTCAGCATGGGCTAGATTTATATTCTCCTGATGTTATAACAGATTTATTGAAAGTAAAATATGAAAAAAATATAAGCATATATATATATATATGTGTATGTATGTATGTATGTATGTATGTAGAGAGAGAGAGAACACCCGTCACCAAAACATGCCACAAACAAAAGTAACAAAACCACATTTAGCTCAGAATCCTTGACCAAAAACAGTAGTGCTTTCCAAGTCCAAAATTTGAGTCAAGTTTGATATGCCACCTAAAAGTAGAGAACTACAACCAATATCTGAATTGACAGACCCCCATTTTGTCACGATCTGGTCAGAGGAAGGACAAATAAAGGAGGAGACCACACAAGACTCTTTACCGTTTAACCCACATTTATTTATGAAGTCAAATTATCCAAACCAATAGTCCATACAAGTTATCCAAGCAAACATTCCAGACAAGCAAGGGAGAGAGAGAGACTGTACTGGCCCCTCTATATAGTGGCAACCTGTTTGCCAATATAGGTGTAGGCCATTCTACCTGATAGGGCCACGCCTCCCGGTCTCAGGTCCAAGGAAAGTAGGAAATGCACTTGAGGCAGGAGGCCGTTACAAGGGACAGAGTTGGATATTTGTCCTGAGAAGTTTCAGGTCCTTTGATGTCTGTCTTAAGATGCTACACACACTACAACAGATTGGTTGTTGCCAGTGCTCTTTTCTACGCTGTTGTCTGCTACTGGCAGTAACATCAGACAGAAAGACGTGAAGAAAGACACTGGACTCACTGGGGACTGTGGTGGAGAAATGGACACAGAGAGGGTGAAGGACATGTTGAAAAGTCCAGATCATCCTCTACGTCTTATTTTGACAAATCAGAAGAGCAGCTGCAGTCGATCTCATTAAGATGCAGGACTGAGAGATATAGAAGATCCCTCATGCCCACCGCCATCAGAGCCTACAAGTCCCCATTATAATGATTTATTCTTTCATTCTGTTATTTTATTGCACTGATTAATATAATGAATTTCCCCCTGGGGATTGATGAATTTAATCTGTATCTGTATAGATTCCTAAATTTACCTAACTTTGCCTAAATGCCCATGCAGTGCCATACAAAGCCATGGAAATTTAGCACTTTACTAGGTGCACCTGAATGCATCATGAGCTCTCTGCTCCTGTCCATGTATCAGGCAACAGGCCTGCTCTAGAAGTGTACAAAAGAAGAATATTTTTCACTTTGCTTCACAAATGAAAACATTTACTGAGTTGCAGTCCAAATGGTTTACTTATTTACGATAATCACAGGCAAGTAACAGATCTTGTACGTTGTTGGTGAGAATGGTAGGGGATGCATGAAAAACCATAGTAAGAATGAAAGGGTTTTAAGTCTGTAAGGCTCCATGTTTGTGGCAGGAGAAATAATATCTATGAAGTAAATATGTTTACTCAGTAGATTGTCTCTCAATGTGGCATCAGTTACACAGATAAGAAAAAAATATTGTGTTCAAAACAGATAATGGTTAATACATATTTTAACTGTTATGTCCTCCTCAGTCATTTTTGTACATTTTTTCATTTGGAGATCATTTTGGCTGTGTTGCAGTCCCATCCCTTTTACTATTTATTATATGGAAAATATAACATTTTTTGTGTTTTTTTTTGTAACAAGTAATTCATTATTCAAATAATTAAACTGACATTTAAATGGTTAAAGTCCGAATGTTTGGTATTTTAGAGCAGGGCTGAAGTTAAGAATTTATGTAAAAAAGAATGTCAACAAAAAATTGATGTATGATGATTTTATAGCAGTTTTTTGTGTGTGTGTGTGTGTGTGTGTGCGTGCATGTACATTTTTGTCATGAAGGTGTCCAGAGGGTAGTAAATTTGAGGAGGGCATAAGGGTTAAGTTAAAAAAAAAAAAAAAAAAAAGATATCCATGTTGGATGTTGAAAGAATTGTATCCAAACCTGAATTTAATTCAGCAAATAGTTCAGATCCTTTCATTGGATAATTACTGCAGCGATTAATATGTTTCAACTTCAATAATGTTTCTAACTGTAACTGATGCAGTGACTATCTTCTCATCTCTTAAACAACCATCAGACTGTGTTTTTTTTTTGTATTTCAGATGGCCCCAGACTATGACCACCTGACACTGATGGAGAAAGTGGAGGTGTTTGAACATGCTGTAAACAACACAGCCGGAGACGACCTGGCCAAGCTCCTGTGGCTCAAGAGCCCAAGCTCTGAGGTGAAATGCTTTGGACGATTAAGAGCCCTTGATCTTTTCTGCACCTATACTCCCAGTTCAGTGATTCAGTGTATAATTCCAAGAGCACTTATTGAACGCTTGGTTACAGAAAAGATAACACGCAGATTTAATGGATGAACATTTTCAAAGGCATAGAAAGACAGTTTAAGAACATCAAGTTTCTCAGTTCAGGCTCCTGTATCTAATTACCGACTGCAATGGTATTGAAATAAAACCATTGTTTTCCCCACAGAATCAGTTTTCTGGGTTCTGTGTCCTACTTTCAAACCACTGACTTAGCAGGATTTTGTAAAGCAGCCTTCAAATGAATCCATTTTTAGGAACATTAGCAGTCTGTGTAACTGATGTGCAAGTGTCTGGAAACATGGATCAAGCACCCTGTCGGGGATTCCTGTGCCATTTACCACAGCACTCTGCAGTGTACAGTAAATCTTTCATGACATGTTTTATGATCCTGATGTTTTGGGGGTTTTTTTCCTGTCCAGGTGTGGTTTGACAGGAGAACCAATTACACCCGCTCCCTAGCTGTGATGTCCATGGTGGGATACATCCTCGGATTGGGAGACAGGTGAGCATGTCTCATTACAAACACAGGCCCTGGGCCCTTTTTGGACATGACATTAGCTCGTGGTTTTTGTGATCTGTTGACAAGTGGACAGCTCTGATGGCAGGTGTAGATGCACTGAAAGCGCTTTGAGATCCAATTGCTGATACCACATTAAGAGGTGGTCAGCCTACTCTGTTGACTTTCTGTCATTCATGCAGTAACTTACGAACTTGAGAACTGCACATGAATGCCCCCTTCCTGGTGTACTTTCCACTGGAGAACTGGGTAAAATTTTTGATCCACGAGCTGCTGAGATGAAAAAAGAACCTTTTAAACATTTCAACATGGTAGATATCAATGCTTTTATTAACATTCTGCTGCTGTTAGCTGATGATTTTGCACATTTATAGCATACACTTTTTTTTTTTGTTACAAAAAATAAAAAGTCCTGTAGCAGATGAATTAACACATCCAAAACTATTTTACCCAGGTAGCAGGTCACAATAAATTGTGTCAGTCATTTTTCATTTCTCTATGACAACACAAGCACTTGAATTTAAAAGTTGTTCATTTTTGCATGATATTTAAATTTTTAACCAGCCACTAAGATCAGCACATTGTAAAATTAATTATTACACTAGCACCTCTCTCCAAAGTGAGTAAAAAAAGTGCGCATTGGCCCATCTTAGCATTTGAGCTTGCACAAAAAAATAATGCATATTAACCAATGTTAAATAGCAAGATTGTCAAAGCAGAAGTGAAAGTGAAACTGACAATATTCCTCTAACTCTCTGGGCAGCACACACACACAGGAGCAGCGAGCGACAGAATCTCCGCAGCAAAAAATGTAATAAATTGGCTACAAATTGGCCGATGTTGATTAATCGGTCCTATGCTATAATCGGCCGGGCTCTATAACATAGTGTAGTGACGCATCTACACAGATTAGTGTTGCTCCTACTGATCCAAAGTAGCACTGATGGTTTAGGTAGGTTTTATTACCATAATAAACAGCAGCACTACTACTTTTTGTCTTGGATTGAGTGAGTAGACACTATAGGGACTCACTGCTCAGTACACCCAGTCTGAATCTCACCAATACAGTGACATCTTTTACATCATGTCAGGACTGATGATAATTTTTAGTAAGTTTGAAATGTTTTGAGTAGAAATATCATAGTTAGATTCTTTTAAATGCTACTCATAGGTGAACTGCTGGAACAACACATCACCTACTTTTTTCCCCAAATGAGTAAATCAAAAATTCACAGTCCACACACACAGTCTTGTTAAAATTGCTAAACATTTTTCGCTTCAATTTCCAGTCATCACTCAGTAAATTGAAATGGAAATCATGGTTGAAATTTACAGTGTCAAAAGGAATTTACCATGTTCAACATTGAGTTACAGACAAGAAAACATTTCACCTTAAAAGTTGCCAATAGCCTTTAATTTGTTCACTGATAGTTTCTTTGTGCAATTGGGAAAACAACACAAAGCCAGTCTGTTAAATTTGGACAGCTTGTGCTGTCTCTAAAATGCCTGCAGGAAATGAAAGCTTGGACCAGATGAGTTTATTTTCATTCAGAGTGGGGAAGTGGGATCTGATCATGAGTGATCACGTCAGAGAGGCATCCTAATGCCAGGTGTGAATGGATGTGGTTAGAGCCGTGCACTTGTGATTGGATCACAAAAATCATATCAAAGCGGGACTGTACAAGGCCTTTGAGTTATGACACTTAATATAAAATAAAGTTAAGAATGAAGTTATATTTCATTCCTCAGACATCCATCCAACTTGATGTTAGATCGATTAAGTGGAAAGATCCTGCACATTGACTTTGGAGACTGTTTTGAGGTAAGTGAAGCTTTTCTTTGAATAAAATATTTAGTGTGTAGTAATGATCTTGTGTTTTAAGTAACCAATCTATAGTTTTACATCTCTGAAACTGAGCCTTCTTACAACCTTCCACAGGTCGCCATGACCAGAGAGAAGTTCCCAGAAAAGATCCCATTCAGACTGACGAGGATGCTGACCAACGCCATGGAGGTAGGCCTGATTCCATTTAAAATGTTTGAATTTCTTACCCAGTTTGTGGGTTTCTCTTTTGCTGAGTACTATGAGAAATCATGACTCAGTCATTTACGTAATAAGCACAACTGGAAAGGAATTAAATGTAAAAGTAAAGCAAAAATTCCCACTGGTGAGAGATTATGCACCCAGCATCATTTTATCAGTGCACTGGTGTTTTTACCTGTGCACTCACACCACATTTCAAGCAACCAATCAGATGGTACCCCAGTAAAACGAGAAAAGTTACAAATATTTCAGAAAAACAAAAGCTGATAAGATGACAGTAAAGAAACTAGTGGAAACTAGTTTATCATATTGATGGTGCCCCTTGAGAAAAAATGGCTGTATGGATAAGAGCCTAGACTTAGCTACCATTTTTCTCTCTTTGTTGGCCAGGTAACAGGCTTGGATGGTAACTACCGCATCACGTGCCACACAGTGATGGAGGTGCTAAGGGAGCATCGGGACAGCGTCATGGCCGTACTGGAGGCCTTCGTCTATGACCCACTGCTCAACTGGAGGCTCATGGACAGTAAGAGACACTCATAGCGTTACAGAGCAGTAGCATAGGAACACAGACCACACACAATGTGGAGATCAGCCTACATTTGTCTACTCAAACAAGACACTTGTTTCTTGTTGTAGGGCAAAGTGTGACGCTTTAAATTTCATTTAATTTGTGTCAGTGTTGTCCCAGAGGTACAGTGGAAATCTGCTTTGCTCAAAATCTGGAGAGAAATTGACCGAAGAGTTAAAGAAGTGATGTTGACATGTAAAGGTCATTGAGTTTTGTTGAACAAAGTGAATAAATGTCACTGACTCGTTCTCTTTCTCTGCTAATACTGAAATGTTGCTTTAAATGGGGCATTTAATCCCAAACAGTAAAAAAAACACTGAACTTTACACACATTTGAAAATGAATAGTTTCTGTTTATTTGTTTTTACAAATGAGTAAATACATTGAGTTTACTTTTAACAGTTTAAAATCCATGTGAGTTTCTGGCTTTAAAAGCTGCTAAATTGTCCAAATACAGTAGAACCTCGCAGTATGAATTTAACCCATTCCATGACTGCACTTGTTTTGCAAATTACTCATTTTACGGTCAGTTTTTCCCCCAAACCACCCAAAAATCCTTTTTAAGGCTTTTTAAAATAGCAAAAGTACAGTTAGAAAGAAAATAAGTTATAAAAAGAAATAAACTGTTTTTATTAACTTATTTATCTTTAAGATGGGACAAATGTGAGGTCTCCTCCTCCTCCTGTAAAACGTCAGGTAGTTGAAATTCTGCCGTTTTCTCTCTCCACTTAATTTGATCTTTCTGGTCTTACTTTCATCACTGTCCACACTTGTAGGTTGTTTCATTAAAAACCCATCCTGAGAAATCTGCTTTGTTCTAGTTTTTAAAATGTTTGCAAAATGCGCCAGATCATTGTCATTAAACAAGCAGCTGCATGACCTGAACTTGATTTGTTTGGATGATTTTCTTTAACAAAATCAGAAGCATCTTGCCACTTTGCCAACATTTCTTTCTTATTTGTTGTTCGAGATAGCCTCCTCCACTACACTGTCCTTATTTGTAATTCGGCTACTTAAGGTGCAGTAATACTGTTGTGCCATCTGCCTTCAGCAGCTGTTGCTACATGTACTCAAGAAGTACGTAAAAATGTGAAGGTTTGTGTGTATGGGGACAGCTACTGTGCCAAGTGTACACCCTAACAGTGATGGCAGAAATGTGGGAAACGGTAAAAGGTCCGGTTGATATCCTGACTGCTGAGTTTGGAGGTGAGTGGAAATGTGAGTCTGTTATTGTGTGCGTGCATGTGTGCGTGCGTTTGCGGTGGCTAGTGAGAGGCAGAGCTGCTCAGTCACAGGGAATTTGGTCATCTCCTCCTCCATCTGAACGCTGGTGCTCCTGTATATGAAGTGAGCCTGCAGGGGCTGCACCTGTTGGGAGGACCACCTGCTCGCACTGCAAATTTCCACTTGTATTTCCAGACAAAACTTGTTGTAAAGCATATTTCTCTGCACTTGTACTGCAAGGTTCTACTGTAGTGACAAGAAAGGGGCACTGTTGAAGCAGGTTAATTATCTTTTTATAGGATTTTGGTTCTTCTTTGCTGGTTTTGGTTCTTCTTCGCTGTTTTTCTAGCATTTTTGTCAGCGCAGCTCCCCCTACAGTTTTGTAGTACATATTTACTGTCGTAAAACCCACCATTAACTCTCCCCCTTCAATCATGTGCATTTATTTTCAACGAAGCCGGGGACAAGAAGGGAAAAAATAGTGATCAAATAGCTACTGGAGCGGAGCAGAATGGGAAACTTTAGCCAGACATTGAAGTTCCAAACATTTGTTTTCACTTCACACTGCTCTTTAGCTCTGGAGCTAACGTTAGCAGCTCAGTGCCAGCTGCTGCTAACCTCAGACTGCCAGTCTCTGTACACACAACCCACACTGTCATTGTGACCCGTACGTCTGGGAAGCCGGGGGGAAAGTACAGATAGAAACGTGAGGCTCGGTTTGCAGCTGCTAGCACCATGCTGCTAATGCTAGTTAGTTCATAAACGAATGGTGATGCCCCAGTGTTCTACTGAACGTCTTAGGAACTCTTTTGTTCCTGCTGTTGTACATTTTTATAATGAGAACTTTATTTGAAATTGCTATTGGACTGTTGCACTGATGTTACAGGGGTCTGAGTCCATAGTGATGTGTGTTTTTTGTAGTGTGTGATGAGTGTTATAAGTCCATGGCATTTGAATTTATCCATTTGGGGATTAGTAAAGCGATCTATCTGTCTGTCTTAGCCGCACAGCAGAAGAGCTAACAGGCTAACAAACATCAACAGCTCCCACCTGTCACTGTGTTCTGGGCCCATTAGCAATTAGCACGCTATCATCCCGGGGCTAACATTTACTGTACAACAGACAAGTATCATACAACACCAGCTAAGAACGAACATCAAGGCTAATTATTATGCCAGTCACTATTCAGATGAAACCAATTAGACATGGGTCATATAATGAATACATACATCTGACAAAAACTAGATTCAACTGATAAAATTCTGTCTAGTAATAAAAACAGACTCCTGAGGCAGACAAAGGGCCATCTAGTAAACAAAACAAACATACACCTACATGACACAAACAGCCAGGATTACTAGTCAGTATGCTAACATCTGCACTAGCCAACAAGCATCCAGGCATTGTTCATAACATAAGTTTATAAACAAACAGTTACAACCAGTGGCATCATCAAGAGCACAAATCCACTGAAACACATAGAGTATAGAAGATTTATCTGTGCCGGTTCTACCATTGGAAACCTGTGAAATGAAGGCATGGATGGCTTGTGTTTACAGTTAGCCAGCGGTACCTGGCTGAAGGTGCGTTTGTGTGGTAGTGTTGTAAACCATGACGTTTCTCGCGAGACACGAGATCTTGGACGACATCTGTGTTCCCTCAATTACTCTGAAACTGTTTAATTATGGTAAAAATCCTGCAAAGTTCCCCTTTAAGGTAGGGGATTTTCCCTCCGTGGCCCGGAGGACAGTTTGACCTGAATATGTGATTAGAACAATACAGGTTGGAACACAAAACAGTCTTACATGCAGGGACTGCTGTGTGTAATTAGTAGCTCATTAGTGGTATCCCTGTTTTAATTTGTATCACCACAGTCATTTTCCCCTTTATTGGTTTTCATAGTTTTGCAAACCATCAGGGGAACATTTCCTTTAGTGTAGTAGCTGTAATATTATGTTACTTGGGTTCAAATTATGATGTTCAGTATGTGAGAAATGGATATCTTTGGTTTGAGCTACTTTGAATTAATGATTAAAGTCAAGCAACAAAAAGAGTCATTTTTATGTCACCATAGGTTCAAGCCTTTGAAAAAACTGCATTTATGAATAAAAGTCACTTCTGCACACTTACTCCAAACCATAAAATGTTTATCAGTTGAATTGAATGCCACTTGGATCTTCATCGGGTGAAGTTTGAAAAATGTAAAACACATTTATATGTATGCATATGCACCAACAACAGTAATATTTCTTTTAATATTATAATGTTTAATGTTAACTTGCTTTATTATCATCATAGGGAAATGTGATGTCTGCATTTTCCTTTCGGTCATGACGCAAAGCTCAAGATCATAGGTGAGGATAGGAACGTAGATTGACCGGTAAATGGAGAGCTTTGCCTTTTGACTCAGCTCCTTCTTCACCACAACAGACCGATACAACGTCCGCATCACTGCCGACGCTGCACCGATCCACCTGTCAATCTCATGCTCCATCCTTCCCCCACTCGTGAACAAGACCTCGAGATACTTAAACTCTCCACTTGGGGCAAGAACTCCCCACCGACCCGGAGAAGGCAAAACACCCTTTTCCGGTTGAGAACCATGGCCTTGGATTTGGAGGTGCTGATCCTCATCCCGCTCGCTTCACACTCGGCTGCAAACCGCCCCAGTGCACGCTGAAGGTCCA
>JAPQRP010000028.1:30714255-30727635 GCA_037367295.1 Apogon hyalosoma
CTTTTCTGCCTCCGTCCATAATAATATACATTATATAGACTAAATGTTGTCTAAAATTAACATTTATTTGCAACATAATATTGCAAACTATTACATGATCAAAAACAAATTAATTTTAGAAAAAAATGTCTTCATTTTGAATGTCTGTGGTCGCCAGAAATTTCTGATGTTAAAATGGAGTCATGAGCCAAAAAAGGTTGGGAACCACTGATCTAAGGGTTAATCTGATATGGTACCATTAACACAGATATCTCCTCTCCTGCCTCATGTGAACAAGTGTTCTAAAGACAGATGGACAGACCTGCTTTGCCGTTTTTCTATCTATAGTACTCAAACATATTAACCAAACTTTTTACTTTTTTTTTAATGATTGAAAAATCTGTATTCTGTCAAATCTAACTCAGATTTGACAGAATACTGATAAAGATGAACCCTAAGTAAATCACACCCATCATGTCAACATGACAAACTGATGAACAGACCTTTTCAATCTCATGTCACAGAAGTGCGTAAATCTATGGTTAAAAAAAAAAAACTTTCCTCGTGGAGCGTATGGGCATCATCACTGACCTCAGCGCACGAGAGAGTCAGAGCATTTACATCTCAGATCACGATGAGTCACAGAGGGGTGCTGCTGCCGTAGAGCAGAAGGGAGTCTGGGCTGCAGAATGTCCCAAAACCTGATCAGATCACGAAATCCCAAGTACAGAGGGTCGGACTGTCTGCGGTTCCAGTTCCCAGTGTGTCTGCAAAGTATGGACTCTAGAACCCAATTAAAATGTCTGTATGAGGGAAAGATAGTTCATCATCAGTAGATAATAATATGTGCTAGTTTTTGAAAATCACATCATTATCATAAAAATGACATAAGAAACATTCATTGTTATAATACTTTGACATTAATTTATAAAGACAGGATAACAGATAATGACTGCATTTTCATTGGGAAGGAGCAGCCACTTAAAAAGATGCTTAAATGACAAATTCTGACACACCTCTTTTTATGTGAGGATTTCTTTGTGGGGGTTTGTGCCGTGTTTGTTGTGTGTGTTGCCATGTCATGTTTGATCAAAACTACCTCAGAATGATGACAGATGTGTCAGACCTATCTCCAGCGCAGTGTAGTATATGTATTACAACCCTGTTCATCAAAATGACAGATAATAAACAAGACTGAGTCGACCTCTGTTAGTCATTTGTTAGTTTTGCTCACCTCACATTTCCTGAAACAATGCACATCACAGCCTAAAGCAGGGGTGTCAAACTCTTTGTAGAACCCAATATGATCTTAAGGGGGCCGGACCAGTAACGACTTTGAATTACTAATTTAAATTTTCTTTTTGTTTTAGCATGAAAATTAACTTACATTATGAAAATGGGAAAAATCTGAACAGCCATGTACAACCTGAAATACCTTTTAAAAAAAGATCTTCAACAATATTATGTCTCAGCTTATTATTCACACAGTGTACAGATCACAGTGGATGGTCAGTGTATCTTTTGACTAATTGGATTTTCTTTTCAGAAACAAAAGAAAAACTAGTGGTTAATTGATTTTCATTTTAAAATGCAAGAATTAAAATTTAATTTCAAGGCATTTTTCTTTTTCAGTGTCAAAGCAGATAAACCAAATTTTAAAAAACATATTGATTTTCATTTTCTCTTTCAGTAAAAATTTAAGTTCCTACCTGACAGAAATGGAAAAACGGACCAAAAACGCCCTTTTTTTTCACTTTCTGAGACTGGATGTTGTCATTTTCAAGGAAAGAGCGCTAATACCTAGGTCAAAGATTCTCACCAACGATGGGTTTTTACAAATCTTCCAGACATTCATGTCTATGACATCATCATGAATGTCTACGATGTCCAGATGTCGTACAAACTGGAAGATTCGTACAAACCCATCGTTGGTGAGAATCTTTGTGACCTAGACATTAGCGCTCTTTCCTTGAAAATGACAACATCAGATCTTAGAAAGTAAAAAAAAAAAAAAAAGGGTGTTTTAGGTCCATTTTTCCATTTCTGTCAGGTAGGAACTTTTTTTTGTATTAGAGAAAATGAAAATCAATCCATTTTTTAAATTTGGTTTATCTGTTTTGACACTGAAAAAGAAAAATGCCTTGAAATTCAATTTTAATTATTTTATTTTAAAACAAAAATCAATTAACCACTAGTTTCTCTTTTGTTTCAAATCAAATCAAATTTTATTTATATAGCACCAAATCATAACAGAAGTTATCTCATGACACTTTACATATAGAGCCAGTCGGAACCAGACTCTAATGTTTCTGAAAAGAAAATCCAGTTTACTAAAAGTCACATGGACCTACAAATACCGAAAACATTTAATAACAGGCAAAACATTGTTAAAACTGCACATATTCTTAAGACATTTCAGGTTCATATTTGTTCAGGTTATTCACATTATATTGTGACAGGATAGTTTGTAAATGTAAATATTTTCATAATGTAATTTTACTTTTTCATATGAAAGCATGGAGAAAATTCAGAGTTGTCATTATTTATAGGTGGTTATTCAGTTATTTTACTTGATATCACATTGAGCTGTATATGGAGCCTGAACATCCTTGACTGTTAATATTTCCAGTGTAAATTTTGCACTTTGTAAATTTGGCCGTACGTTTGACACCCCTGGCCCACAGCGTTTATTTGGTGTTTATTATGACAAATCAGTGAGCAGCATCAGCCCATGTTTGCACCTGGGTCCTGAGCCTCGGTTTACCAGTTCTATTTCTCGTCCTCTTCAGGTGTCCATTTTGGTGAAGGACCATCTGCAGCATCCAAGGTTGCACTTGATGTTCTGTCTTCAGTAACAAACCAGGAAGCAACACTTGATTCTAACAGGCTGATGTACTTCAGAGGAGGAAAAGCCTTTGAGGATTTGGTTTGTTTCAAAATGTCATATGTACTCTGGCATGTTTTTACCTGAAGGTACCTAAGGAATAAGGAAGCATTGTTTTTTTTTGTTTTTGTTTTTTGTGTTAATCCTAATTTAATTCTAAATGTTGCGATTGTTATAAATCCTCTTCTTGCTTTTTTCCATGGTATTTAGTTGCTTAATGCTTTCTACAGTGGCCATATTGTAATAAGTCATGACATTTCATACAACACACCGTTTGCTTCACAAGTCTGCTTACTCTTTGTTTAATAATATGACAAATTTCAATAACATGCTCTGCCTTTTAAAATAAATTCTTGAAGGATTAGTTGTGACTAAGTGTGAACTAATTTGAGATGGTGTTGATGTACTGTATGGACATTTAGGTGCCATTAAACCCTGTACAGATCCCACAGTGTCAGCCTCATGCTTATTTACTCCTGTTGTTGGCGTGTGGAGGAGGATTTCCTGGCTTCAAATGGTATTTACTCGTGAAAGCCAACATGCACCTTTCCGGTTTGTTTTTCTGCTTGTGCCCACAGAGGGCACTCTGACTCCTGATACGATCCTCCCTCCATCTTTTCTGGAAATACTTTGTTAGAGAGAGGCCACAGAAATACATTCTCTCTGAGCACCAAGAACAACAAAAAAAGTCAGGGATAATTTTGGATTTCGCTGCTCTTTGAGCAAGGCTCCTTGATCGAACAGCAGCTCCTCTGTTATTTCTCCTTGTCGGAGGACCACAGGGAGACTCTGGCTCTGTGCAGTCTGTGACAGAAATAAAACCAAATCAGAGGCAGCAAATTGCAGAGGAAGTGGTGGAGACAACTGTTAATTTGGTTTCATGTGCTGTTATCTGCTCACTGCAAGGTAGCCTCTGTTTTACTCATTGTTATTCCTGCTCTTATTTCTCCGTTTACTTCTTCCCTGCATTCTCCTCTGAAGGTTAATTACTTATAGATAGTTAAGGATTACAGATCAACAAAAAGCAGCCCATTGATCTCTTCCCTGCCGTGCCCACCTCTGCAATGTCACAGTCTTTACACATTGGGACAGAGGCCTGGTGATTATCTGTTCATATCGATTGATTCCTCCTCTGTTTTTCCTCACTTTTTCTTCCCTTCTCATGCCTCCTTTACTTCCACTCTGTCACTTTCCTCCCTCCTGCAGCCAAAAGCTCATTATTGAAAATGTGACTTTTCATAGTCTGTGCCACCATTTCTGTTGTTCTTTCTCATCCGCCTAATTTGTTTGTGGTTTTTTTTTGTTTTGTTTTGTTTTGCCTCTCAAGTGTGTTGAGGGGCAGGCAAGTCAATATCTCAAGTTAAATAGGCTCCATTGATTGGGAGAGGGATTTAGCTGTTTACTGAGTGTGGAAATGGGTCTGGGCCACAGAAAAACTGCACGCGTGTCTGCACGGAGCGAGTCAATGGTGACAAATGACACTCATTGGGAGACAATGCCCCTAAATGGCAGCAGGTGAAGGGCTTGGTTGGCTGAGGCTGGGCTCTGCAGCGGCTGCACTCCATCAGGCTTTAAAGCTTTGTCACGTAGAGCCATCCCAGCCCAGCCACCTTGAGCCAAGATATGAGGAAGGATTGGATTCACTGACATCCCACAAGCATAGCCTTCCCAGTGGGACGCCGAGCCGGGCTTTTCCTGCAGGTTAACCCATTCCTCCGTCCTTGAGCTTGTATTTGTCTATAAGTGCGTCCCTGTGGAAGCCCTCTTCTTTGCATCCTCTTCAGCTTCTTATGGCCTCTAGAGATTTCTCAAGTGGACTATTCATGTCTGAAGAGAAGCCACACACAAAAACTTACTCCTCAGACATAGGAGAGTCTAATTTAATTCTGTAAAACAATTAAATATTTTTTTAACACATTTTTGTACATTAGCACGGATGGATGATAGACAGACAGATCGATAATTATAATAATTTAACTGTAAGGTGGAAAAATAAACAAATGTTCACTGATGAAGGTACAAAATGACATTTAAGTGCATAGTGCCATAAGGAAAAATTGTAAGACTAGGTGCCAACTGGAACCTCTACTCACATTTAAGGATAGTGGTTGTGTTTTCCTATAATCTTATTTAATGCACATTTTTAAGTTTTGCATGAGAAATATAGAAGTGGCAGCATTCCAAAATCCTTACTGAATTAAGCAACACTTTTTACGCTCCCTTTAGGCATTTTAGGCACTTTTTTTGAATACACACAACAGGGAAAGGGAAATACTTGAAATATTTTAGCATTTAACTCGCCTGATTGATGAGTGGGCTGATCCCTGACATCTCCCCAAACATAAAGAAAGAAATCATGACTGTTATAGCAGGAACACATCCAGTTTTAGTCTGAATACAGAACAAGCTGAAATTCTGTTTTATTTGGGAAACCAAAACTGAACACTCTGCCTCTTTATCTCTGTTTAATGCAGTTGTGTGTAATGTAGGCTCTAGCACCACCCTAAGGTGACTCCACATGATTTAGTTCAGCGGTGTCAAACTCATTTTAGTTCAGGGGCCACATTTAGCCCAATATGATCTCAAGTGGGCTGAACCACTAAAATAACAGTGAAAAAAGTAAAATGACATTATGAAAACGTTTACGTCTACAAAGTTTACTTAAAAAATGTGGAAAAACATGAACAACCGGAAACATCTTAAGATAACTGAATTTAAACAATACCATTTATTTTACATGACATCAGATGTACATTACAACTTACAAATACATACTTTTAATAACAGGCAAAATGTTGTTAAAATTGCCCTTTTTTTCTCTTTAGACATTTAAAGTTGTTCAAATTAATTCAGGTTATTCACATTTTTTGGGAAAGAATAATTTATAAATGTAAATAATTTCAGGTAGTGTCACTTTTTTACTCTAAAGCAGAAAAAAATCTATTTGTAGTTGTCGTTATTTGTAGGTTATGATATTTTACTGGTCCAACCCACTTGATCATATTGGGCTGAATGTGGAAACTGAACTAAAATGACTTAAACCTCCTTTATTGTTAATATCCGCAGTGTCAATTTTTTCATTTTCACGGGTCAGATTGGATCCTTTGGTGGGCCAGTTTGGGCCACCAACACATCTGAGCAGCACTAGCACCACCTGAAGAAGATCCTAGATTGGTTTCTTTTGTTGGATGCCGTTGATAACCAAATTATAAAGCAGTATCTCTTCTGCGGTCTCATGTATGATCAGTGGAGATCACCTTTGAAACAATCTAGAGGAAAATCAAAGTAACAGAAGAATTCAAGGCCTCAGAAACCTCTGAAGACGCACTTAATTTTCTCCTCAGGGATCACAGGCCACAATGTCAAACCTTATCAAGATCTCTTGTCTTTTTGCTTACAGTTTCAGATGTTTGATTTCTATTGTTGGACACGATTGCCGTCTTAAGTGTTAAAGCCCATTCACCTCTATACTCATGTGAAATCAGTGCAGTTCCCCTTTAAGAAGATTTACAGGAAAATCAAAGGAATGGATGGAGTTAATGTCCAGAGGAACCTGTGAATACGGGACACTTCATTTTCTCTTCAGGGATCACAGACTATGTTGGAAGGACCCACAAGTCCTCGCTTCAGCTTGACGGTTGCAGAGCCTGATCTAATTAAGGTGTCATGAAAATGTATAGCTCCTGCAGAGGTGTGTAGATCAGGTGTGAAGGAGTGGAGCCGGAGCAGAAAGTTGCAACTGACTTTGGAAAAGAGTCTGGTGCAAGGTCACCATATTTGCTGCTGGATACTTGAGAGCTCGCTGACTTATTCACTTAGAAATCTCCCCAGAACAACACACTGCTGTGGCGCCCCTTTTACCGTTGGCATGGCTAACAGCTGTGGTGAAGAGAGGCAGACACAGAGGCGATATTGACGGCCAACCCAAGGAGTTCGATAGCGGGTTGTGGAGTTGTTTAAAGCAGTAGCCAATGGCCAGGACTGGGGCTGTCTTTGTGCACTGTGGTGGAAAGCCAGTATCGATGAACTTGACAGCAGTTTAGCCCACCTGAGATCTGCTGCTCTCTAAGGACGCTTCAAACACATTCTCCCCACCAGCTTTAGCCTTGTTTACCCTGCCTGTTAATGTTCCCTGGAGCTGGAATGTCAGAAACATATGCGGAGAATGTTCCCTTTATGTAATCGTCTGTTTGTTAAATGTCAAAGTAAATACCAGCAGGCTTGAGCTTAGACCAGAAGATGATCTATATGATAAAATGTGTTGTGGTTAACATGACTGAACATAAATAGAAGCAGGCCAAGGAAGGACAAGATGGGAAGGAGAAAAAAAACTGGGACACTTTGAAGCTGCTTTGAGGATTTTTGCATGTTGTTGGCTCCAAATGGATCTGAGAATTACTTAGCCATTTGAGGAATTACATGTTTAATATCCAGTGACATCAGCAAAGGCCATGTAGTATGCTAGTGCTTGTCTTCTACCAAAAGTGCCCAAAGGAGCAGGACAAAAGAAGAAGATGGACTGCAGGGCACGGGTTTTTCAACATGATTTTTTCCTGAACTGCTGCACCTGCACTACAGTGCTCCAGTGATGCTATAAATGATTTTGAAACACGGCAAGAAAATATCATCCATGTCATTACAGTGGGATCTAAATATGCTGCATGATCAAACACAGAGAAAAAGGAGGTCTCAAGAAAAAAAACAAAAATCAAGCCCTTTTTACATAAATACCTTCTTAGGTATCAGCAATGTTCTTATTTGAGTGCGATTACACTAACGAACGTATAATTATTAAGAGTATATTCATATTCCATCTCTGCAATTGGATTGAAATCCCTTTAGATCTTCCTTACTGGATGTTTTAACCTACCATTTTTGGTTACAGTCACTGAGGATCTTGAATCAAGACATTAATGCATATTCCTCATGAGGGTTGCATCAGTAATGTGAAATAATAACAGCAGGAAGCACCTAATGCATGAAAATGGAGCTGTGGCTGCGACAGGTTTAAAGACAGTTATCGTGACCGGAAAATAATATGTTTAAGCAGATTGTTTCTACAGTTAACACAACAGCAGTGAGCGTTAGCAGCGCTTTATGCTAATAAGTAAGGAAGGGATAATACAGTGGGACAGTTATTGAGAAGTAAAAGACAGGAAAAGGTCTTGATGGCAGTAATGACTGGAGGATAATCTCACTTCACTACTGTTTACAAAAGAAATCAATCATTTCACAAAAAATATAGCAAGATTAAACCTCCCTTTAGTATGGCTGTAGGGAAAATGGTCTCCGTGTTGAACTATCCTAACACATACAGCATCAGCAGCTGACCAGATCTTCATCAGTACAGGCCAGTGACAGGACAATTAACCTCCTTCCACACAGAATGACCCTGGTCTCACTGAGAATCAAATATGGACCCTTGTAGCTGTGTGGTAACCATTACCCCACCATGCTGCCCAGTGAGGAAATGACTGAAAACAATTACTGTCTCCACTAAGTGAATAAATTAGTTACAGTCTACGGTTGGGGCCTGCGTATGAGAAAGCAGTGGTCTGTAATCTAAAGAAACAGACCACAGTATCCAGTCAACCAGAATTAAGAATTCAACAAAGCCATGTAATAAAATGAACTATTCACTAGCTGATTTGTAGCTTGCAAAGTATTTTTTTGTTTTGTTTTTTTTTTTTTTCATTATTACCAATTTAGAAACTTTTGTTGCTAGATTTCACTTTTCAGACTACCATAGAAACAGTTTTTTGTTTTGTTTTTTCAAAAAGCACCTAGCAAAAAATTGAACTGCTTTTAAAATTTGTTTGGAAACTTTTAGTGACTTTTGAAAAGTGACTCAGATGCTAAAATAAACATGTTTTTCCTCTAAATGACATGAAGTGATTTTTTTCTGTCACAGGTGTCTCTGCCTAGCTGTAAAAGTCAGTGTTTCCAACTTATCCACTTTGTTGGTATATTTTGTGGTTTTTCAGACCCCTCTTGACACTATCAAAAAAGCGATTTGCTTAAAATCTATCAACTTTTTCTGGTGTTTCTCAATGGGGGAATGAGACACCGTCAGGGGGCGTTGGAACAAGAAAGCTGAGAGGGTGTTGCTTAGACTGAAATGGGGGCGTTAGTCTGTATAAGTATAAATATCAATTAACGAACATCACACACACACACACACACACACGGTCTTCGACAGTAACATCCGTCATATCCCCAGTGGTGAGCAGTGTTGCCAGATCTCGCGAGAGAAACAAGCCCAAAAAAAGCCAATGGCTGAACTGCCACACTGTGTAAATGAGAGGCTTCTTGATAACACGGTAAATATATACATTTATTTTGCAGTAAATAGACAGTAAACACAGTCAACGTAAAAATGTTGAATAGCTTACATTTTTTTTATTATCCTCTGTATTTTGCATTTTATCAGTGTAAATCAGGTATTTTCCTATATTTAATTTACTGATCATGAAGATACTCACAAAAGCTCAGATTAAAGTTGAGGGTTATTCTATCAAAAACAGAGAAAACTACAGAAAAGCTGACTTTTTCAGTGAAATCTATCATTAACTGAACATAAACCATGTGTGTCCATCCACTGTCACTGATCCAGCTCCATGGATTTTACTGGTGAATCGGTGTTATAGAAGATGACAGTGTTTTCACATTCACTACGGAACCTCTGAACATCCAAATGGGTCATACATGATGACCGTGAAAAGATGACAAACTGCATTTTACACCAATTATTTAAACGTAATGATAGAATTAGTGGATCAACAAGTATTAAACAGTTTTGTTTTGTTTTGTTTTTAATTCAGAGCCAACTCAAACAGGCTTAGTTTAAAACCTAAAACAAATGAAAGACTTTCTCCGGTCCTTGTCCTCCTTGCTTCACTATCACGTCTCTTCCTCTTATAACTCAGAAATCACACACCCAAACATTAGCATTAAGTCTTGCACAAATAAAAAAAGACATAAGAACAGTATTTACCTTAGTTTCACTCCATCATCACTGTCTTCATTTGCATCTGTCTCTGTGCTCCCTGATGTTCCTCCCATGGAGTACATCTGATGTGTGTTAAAGCACTGAAGCATCTCCTTGCTTGGGAGGAAGTCACTGCAGCATGTAGCTTGTTCTCTCAGTCCATACTTTATGTGGAGTATGCTGCTGACTGTCTCGTTCCATTCTATCCCTCAGTTTGAACTTGACCAGGTTCATTTGTGAAAACACTCCTTCTACAGCTGCATTACTTAAAGGCACTGCAAGCAATGATGGAGCAAAGAGGGCACGTTCTTTGAAAACCTGGTCTCCACTGCTGTCTTTGTAATTGAACACTTCAGCCCAAAATGCTTCTGCCTGGGTGTCCTCCTTGTTTGTCCATGGATGGTATGTAACAGCTTGATACTGTGTGTCAAGAGCTGCAAGATCGCTGGAGTAAAGTTTCAGAAGTGACAGTGACCTGAGCTGTTGTTTTGTTTGTGACAGAATGGCAGTTGGACTGAAGTCAGTCATAGATTTCCACATCTGGATGTTAGCTGGAAGTCTCTGTTGCACTTGTCTGCAAGCTTCCACCAAGAAGTCACAACACCTGCACTTCATATTTCTTTCAGCTGTACTCTCTATTTTTGCACTGAGTGCAATTGTGAATGTGAGTCCATAACAAATGGCACCCACGGGTAAGAAAGCAATGTGGTTTGTTATGTTGATCGCAAGCAGTTGTTCATCTGATGTAGGGATTTTATCAGACCTCACCACTCTGGAGATGAGGGAGCGAAAGAAAAGTAGTAAATATTCCAGCATTTTGAAAGGATTACCCCAGTCCTGCTGAAACAGCTTGTTGATCCTGTTGAACTCTTGCAGAAATAGCATGAGAAACAGAAGGTGCAATTTGTTCATGGGATCATTGTACATCTCATGCAGGATATCAGCATCATAACATCTTTGCTGATCTTTGCATAGCTGAAAGTGAAGCTTCAGTTCATCCCACTGCTGGAGAACGCATGAACAGTCACGGATCGAAAGTCATCGTGTACCTGACAACTGGATAAGTGACAAAGGGACTTCACCTGGATTGATTAGGCTGTAGATCTTTGCAAACTCACGGCAGCGAAGGGCACTGTGTGAGAACCAGTTATGGGAATGAGAAACCAAGTATTCAAGGTTGTGGGGGAGTGTCTCAACTGCCTTGCTGACACAGAGCTGTATTGAATTGCACACACACTTGAGCAGCTGAAAATCTGGGTTTTTCTGGTGCAGGTGTGTGTACACAGAATTTCTCTTCCCAACCATAACACTGCAGCCATCTGTACCTAATCCAATGCATTTTTTGATATCCAGCCCAATGCTCTGCAGAAAACTGGTCAAAGTGGAGGTAATAACTTCTGCTGTTTTACCAGGCAAGTTAACCAGCCCCAAAAAGGTTGAAATAATATTGGTCAGTTTAACACTGAAGTAGCAGATTACCACACACTGTTGCTTGACAAATGTGATATCTGTGCTTTCATCTATAACAAGAGAATATTTGGCATCTCCAGCATCACTGATGAGGTCTTTGAACATGCATGGGGCAATTGCATCTTTAATTAATGCGGTGCGTTTTTAGGGCCTTTCCCAAAGCCCCCCCTTGGCCCTACAATTCGTCCCCATCCCTACGTTTGGAGTCATGTTTCGGAGGGGTAGGATGTCCCATTTCTCTTTAGCATCAAAGGGGAGTGGGCATTCTGCCCCTTCAAATGGAGTCAGCTTGGAGGCAGACTCACAACAATTGCTTCAGATGGAGGGGAAGAATTTGCCGCCCATAATGCTTTGCACTTCCGCTTTTCCCGCGTAAACATATGGTAAACATGGCAACAGGAGCTGGAAAGGAATCGCACAAATGTAAGTTTTCTTTTCAAATAGCTGCAATCTTCTTTGCAAATCTGATGGTACATCTTACTTTTCTGCAAATGAAAACATATGTCAAGTTAGAATTTTACATTTGTTATTTTTAGACTATTGTTATTACCGTACCACCTTAACTCGAGTTCACTAATTTTGTAAATCCCCTTACACAATAATAGTTGCAATGTCTTGTTGTAACATTGGTGGGATGTCGATGACAGTGTATAAGAAAAGACAGATAAGACGTATAAGAAAAGACTCGTCATATATGCAACCTCGTCACTTATTGATGACGTCGGTGTCCCATTGTTTCGGTGGAAATCCCTACCACTTGCGACTCTGTTCCGAGGTGGACTCCAAAAACGAGTGGACTCCCAAACGAGCGCTAGTTGCCAAGGGGGGACTTTGGGACAGGCCCTCGGTGCGGTGTTTTTTCACTTCATCAGTTGAGGTAGAACCAATTAATTTTTCAAGATGATCTACAGCACTGATGGATGTGTGACAGGTTATGTAAGTGGCCATCTTCAGCTCATTTGTTTGTTTTGTTTGGTGTTTTGTAGTGTGAAACCAATATCCATAAGCCTCATGGACAAGAAAGGTGGAGGGTTTGTTTTTGGGTTTTTTTTGTGCTTTTCTGTGCCAGCACACTGTATTAAATCTGCATGTGTTTAAATGTCCCAATTCCAACCTTCTGCTTTTATCCCGGTCTACATTAACAATCTAAATGGACCAAAAAGAGACAATCGAGAAAACTGTCAGTGACAATGGGAGTGATTTATATTTAGAACAGTGATTTGTTTTAGACAAAGAACAATACGTGCTTTCACATCAGTCTTCAAAAGTCTCCAGTAACACCAGAAAAAGTTGATAGATTTGTCACTAGTTGCTTTTTTGATAGTCTCTAGAGGGGTCTCACTAAATATACCAACAAAATGGCTAAGTTGTCAGCACTGACTTTTACAGCGAGGCAGACAGAGTATGTGCTTTTATGATTGTGACAGAGAAAATCATTTTCTTGTCATTTAGGTGGGAAATGTCTGTGTTTTAGCATTTGAGTCACTTGTTGAGTCAAAAGTTGCTAAAAGTTTCCAAAATGTTTTAAAAAGTAGCTAAATATATATAAAAGTTGACATCGGTGCATTAATATCTCTTCAGTATCATTTCATTTTGCTAGTTTTGTGTATAGGTACAGAGTATGTAAGTACAAAGTTTGTGCAGTATATGATCGCATAATTTTTATTAATTTTTATTTTCATTTCAACAGAGAGAAAAAAATCGGTTAGACTAGAATTTCATCTTTCATACATTCTGATAGTGTCTAGATTAATTATAAATTATAGAATAAAGGCATTAGTTATGTAAAATATTTCTGATCTATTGTTAATCGAGTTTTTCCCTTTTATGAGCTGCCTGATGATGCTTTGACAGCCTGTTAACATGGGTGCTGAAATGAAATTCAACAGGTGAGGGGACCATCTATAGATATTTTTACATATACTTTTATACTGTTGTCATTGTTATAGCTATATAGATATTTCATAGACAGACATACAGACAGATAGATAGATACTTTATTAATCCCAAGGGAAATTCAAGTATTCAGCAGCTTTACATACAGCACAAGAAGACAAAA
>JAPQRP010000028.1:30738926-30752048 GCA_037367295.1 Apogon hyalosoma
CACATTAAACTAGTGAGTATTTTTATTTTGTCACAACTTACCTTATTTGCAAAAACTGATCCACTTTTACAGCCTCCTTTTTCGTGTGTCAGAAGTGGGGGCTTCATTTAACTGGATATGGGTCCATCACTGACCAATCTGATGAGAAACAAGTGCTTGAAAAAGGTTCCTAGGAACATGTTGAATATGCCCAAACTGTTATTGGGAAAATAATAAGACATGAATTATGGTAACGCAGTGTTCATTTGTCAGAGAGGTTCAGGGCATGTGGTGATATATTATTGTTCATGTCTAGGTTTTTGGGGGTTTTTTTTGGGTTTTTTTACATTTTTGAAATGTTCTAAGTATACAGTGTAAGTAAGACTGTTTTTCTTTTGTTTTTTAAAGCACTCATTTGCATTTTGTATTTCATAAAAAATGCCCTCAACTGATCATGTCAAATAATTAAATTGTGGATCACTTTGGGAAATCACTGGCTCTGTGTGGGCTGCTGCATGTTAAAATGAGTACACATCATAGCTCAAGCTTTGTCTGATTTGTTGGCTGTATCTGTACACTGTCTCAGTTCTGATATGTCTTATATTAGTATTATCTTCATACATGGCGGCATTTAGATGCTGTTTCCCAGGTGCCCCACATCTGCTGTTTTTCTTGTCTCTTTTTGAGTGACACAGATTTGCACATGGTTGTGCTTTTATTTTCCTTCCAGATTTTTAAATGTGCAAACTGAAAAAATGTACGCCCCGTAAAAGGTTCATGTCATGATGATAAATCAGTTAATTCAGAAAACATTACTTTAAAAAAAAACAAAAAAGGTCATTTAAATAAATCAGCAATAATTTATATTTAACACATTAACCTTCCCCCATCTGTCATCTGTGTATCCAATATTTGATGTATGTTGTGCCATAGCACTCCATTGTCATCCAAAAACTATTAAAAAGTCATCAGTGTGTCTCAGTGTTATACTGGCTGACATGTTCTGTCATTACCATGAACACACTCGCTGTAGTTTATTATTATTATTATGATTCAGGACGACAAAGACTGTCCTACTGCCAGAGATCCTCATTACAACACCAAATGTGTATTAATCCACTGGCAAAAATAGTCCAGATTTCCTCTTGTTGGCTGACAGCAGCACCAGGCATTTTTAATTTTTTTCTTTGTTACACATTCAAAGTATATATCTGTGACCTGTTTTAAAAGATTAATGTCTTCAGAACTATTGAGCTTGAGGCTGAGCACTGCAGACAGAAAAAAAGACTCCAAAGGTCTCAGTATGCTCAAGATAAAGTGCTTGTTTAATTTTTGTAAAATCCCTTTGTGATGGTGTCAACTGGATGTAGGACTAGCAAGGTCACTTTGTAAACTTGATAGAAAGTTCTTTCTTTAACCCATAAACACCCAGCACTACTTTTGTGACAGTTCCCAAAAATTTTTTTTTTCAATATCTAGCCTTTCTTAAGTGATTTATCACCATTTATTATAATAGTATCCTCTGTATTTTGCATTTTGTCAGTATAAATTAGGTATCTTCCTGTATTTAATTTACAGATCATGTAGATATTCATAAGACCTCAGAATAAAGTTGAGGGTTATTGAATCAAAAACAGAGAAAACTGAAGAAAAAGTGACTTTTTCAGCTAAATATATCAATAACTGAACATAATCCCAGTGTGTCAATCCACTTTCATTTATCAAACCTAATGGGTTTTACTGGTGAATCAATGTTGTAGAAGATGACAGTGTTTCCATGTTCACTATGGAGCCTCTGAATGTCCAAATGGGTCATATCTGATGACCATGAAAAGATGACAAACTGTGTTTACATCAGTTATTTACATGTATTGATAAGATTAGTGACTCAACAGGTATTACACAGTTTAGATCAATAGATGCTTTTGGTCGGTGATAGAGGTTTGTGTTTTTATGGGTTAAACAGCACTTCACTGCTAAGAATGCCTTTTAGGAAAGACCGTCTCAGAGTATGCTCTGTTATAGCACTTAGTGTGATGCATCCAAATCACCAGGTACACACCTGCTGAAAAATTGCTTTCGGGTTTGATAAATCACTTTGTGTGTGCAAAATTAATATATTTACATTTTCTCCTCCCAGCACACGCACAATTGCGTGTAAATGCTCCATATTGCTTATTTATTGAAGCAAACGTACTAACTGGATGCAGACGTGCTATTGTGCACTTTTGAAAGATGCAACCCTTAGTATGCACTGTTAGTAAATCAGTTTGTAAATTGTTTTGTGTGCAAACTCATTGCACACGTTTTTCTACACACAAACCTTTAGTAGATCCGACCCTATACGTAATGATTTTTGGTCAGGTTTTAGCTCTAACAGCCCTTCATTAGCATTAGGGGAAGATACTTGATTAAAAACTGAAAAGTTCATAAAGGTGTGATAGAAAGATCCATAATGTATTTAGTTTATGGTTATTTATTTTTATTATTTATATTTAGCACATACTCTTATATATTTCGTGTTTCACTCTTGAATGTTCTGCCTGTCCTCTGCACTTTCTTTTCTGTATTTTTGCTGCTGTAAATGCTGCAATTTCCCCACGGTGGGATCAATAAAGTCATATCTCAGTTAAACCAAAGAGGCAAAGATGATTCTGTATTTACCAATAATGTGAAGTTGACTTTCTGTCTCCTAAGTGGGTGTCAGAAGGGTTGATAAAAGTAGATCCATACATTCTAAATAAAATAAGTATGCACACACATCCTATTTATACTGGTAACTAACATTTTTTGTTGTTTTGATGGTGGAAGAGTCATTACACATTTCAATATTAAAGCAATGTTCATATGGATTTTTGAAAATTTGGCTTTTACCTAGATCTGGCAGGCTCTAAACTGTCCTGAAGAGAGTGATTATATGATCGTGGCATATATTTACCATGGCATTGTTTCTATTTATTACGTAAATTTATTTTTGGACTCATAACATTTCTGAACTTAGAACTGACCAACTGAACCAGCCCCAGATCATAACTCTGCACTCACAAACTTGTACTGTAGGAACTAAGCATGATGGGTAATCACTTCATCCACCTCTCCTTTCACCCTGATGCACTCATCATTCTGGAACAGGGTCAGTCTGGACTCATCAGACCACATGACCTTTATCCACTGAAACACTCACTCACTCACGCGCGCGCGCACACACACACACACACACACACACACACACACACACACACACACGTGCTGCTGACCTCTTGGCCAGGTCACCCTTGTAAAAGAGATCTTGATCTCAATGGGACTTTGGTAAAATAGAGGTCTAATTAAAAAACAAAAAAACACAACAAACCATTAGTAAAGTCTATTATTATGTGATTGCATCAAAACTAATTTAGGAAACACTGATGGGCATAGCTTTACTCAGTTATACTCATTTTATGGACTAAATAATTAAGGTTAACAATTACTAAGCTACAGATTGACTGATGTGAGCATCCTCCTGTATCCATGAGCAATCCATATACTGAACTGTAAGGCTTTATGTGACATGGAGACTCCAACATGAGGGAGGAGAGTTGGGTAAAGTCAAACTCCTCTTACATATAATTCAGCCATTGAAGGAGCCTTGAGCCTTGAAAATTGTGATTCACAAGCTGAGCGGATCTGCGCGCACACACACTATCATCCACTGCGTTGAACAGAAGTAAGTGTAGCCATGTCCAGCCCCATCCAGCTCCCCGGCCTTATCTCCACTTCATTCACCATGCATCATCCATACACGTAACCGCACTGTAAGCTATGATTCAGTGCACTATTCTTATCATAGCCCTGGCGCAGTGATGTTCTGAGGCATGCTGGTGCACTGACCCCCCTCGCCTGTGTCTCCAATAAGCATAACCATATCTGACAAGGCCAGAGCTATCGAAGGAGGGGGTGGGGGGAGGTTATTCTCGCCTCCTTTAGATAGCTTCCCTCCCTTCTGTTGTGTTGGCTTATTTCCACTGGTGCTCCGCAGCCATATCGCCTTCTCCGTCTTCAGCTCATTTTGTTTTCTGTACTGTTTTACCCCTTTCTTGGGGCATTTAGCATCAACAGACAGATGAGTAAACAACTCCTCCAGCAGCTTCAGACAAGAGGGAATTGGACCCAGCAGAGATGAGCGGAGATATGGAGGGGTAGTCGATGCATGTTACAGCATAGAAACCCACCAATCATTCTCTACATTCCTGTGAGAATACTTAGGAATCCTCAGAGGGTTGGACACACGAGCCACACACATACAGTTGAATGAATTTCATTTACTACCTACACATTGCTTTTTTTTTTTTTCCTTTAGTTGATCTTGTGTCTACAGAAATAATGTGCATGCGCCCATTATCTCAAGAAAGAACTGCCAGAGCGTGAGGGGCATCTTTCGCCTGACTGACTTTCATTTACAAAGTGGCGATGTTACTTTTGTGTGGGGAAATGAGATAGCACTGCAGCAGACAGTGGGCTACATTATCCTGAGCCCAGCGCACATCCTGCTCTCTTTCTTTCTTTCTTTTTTTTCCCCTTATCAGCGGCTTTTTCTCACATTGTTCATCAGCCCCCGAGACACAAAAAAGGCTGTCTCCCAGGATCAATTAGTCACTTCCAGGGAGTTGTGGAGTGGAGAGGGAGCTGAGGAGACAAAAGCCACGGCCATGTTGGCGTCGCGGTGAGGTGATAAAGTGACATGGTCTTCCTTCCAGGCCATTAACATGACAAGCAGTCCTTGTCTGGGAAAGGTGGACCTGACAGCAGAGTGGTGCCCCGCCAGGACATGGAGAGAGCTCTCAAAAGAGCAGTCGCTTTCTCTGACACACTTTTTTTCTTTTTCCTCCTCTTTCTCTTTCTCTCCAGCTATTTTCACTGTCTGCCTGCTCTTTCTCTTTCTGTCTTTTTTTTTTCTTCCATCACTGTCCTCTCCCTGGAGCTTCCCTCTCCCTCTCTCTGAACCCCCCCCCAAACCTCTCACTTTCTTAAAAGCAGCCTCTTTTATAATGCTACAAAGTCCTCCCCTCACCCTCTTCCAAATTTCCCCTCTTTCATCTTTGACTCTGCTGCAGCCTCCTGTGTCTCCCTGCAGCCTTCCTCTTTTCCATCTTCAAGTATTACCAAATCTCATATTTTTATTTTGTGTATCCCCTCCATACAACACTCATCTGCTTAGTCTCATCTCAGGATATCGAAGGTGACACTGGCAATGCAACAACAGTGAGCCGGCACACAGAGAGTCACAGCAGGACACAGGCTCAACAAAACACAAGAGGGTAAACAGGGCCTATTTTTAGGACACTGTTGCCCATCCTTAAGAAGCCAAAAGCACTGGTGATTTTGTGCATGACTGTGAAAATCAACACATCAGGGCAGCAGATCCATTATGTAAGGCTCATTAGTGAAACAAACTGCAATATAACAGCACATCTTGTATTTTTAATGTTAAATGAAAATGGAAAAGTAGCCTTGGTTTTGGAACATGCTGCAAAAAATGTACACAACAAAACTTTTATCATCACACTGGCCATTTTTATAACTGTCAAGCAAACATTAGAAATGTTGAAGAAAACAAACATGCATAGTGTCATTAGAAGGTGGTGGTGTAAGATACAGAACTTATGCTTGTAGTAGAGGAAACAGAGTAGTTAAAACTGGACCATGATGCTTTGTGAACCAAAGACACAGAGATCACCAGTACTAGACATGTTTTTGTCCTTTATGGGAAATATCTGGAAGATTGCAGCTGTCATACCAAGAACAGATACCTTGAAACTGGTAAAAAGAACTGAATCACCTACAATCTAGAGCACAAAGCAGGTAACACAATGAGTCAGATTATTGCTCTGTTTTTCCATGCATGTTTTTTTTTTATTAACACCCTTCAGTAAATGCAATGAGTCACATTCATTAGTTAGCAAATGCATGCCTAAACATGATAAAGTGTAGTGCTGTCTCCAGTCCAACAAATGTCAGGCCCGATTAAGCCATGAACTATAAGTTTCACAAACATACCATTGCTGTTTCCACAGACATAATGCTGTATTTAGAGCTGTGGCTATTGATTATTTTTGTAATCCATTAATCTATCGATTATTTTCTTCATTTTGTTTTGATTGAATGATTATTTGAATAGGTGAAAACCAAGTTAAAATGTGAGAGACATGTCTGAAAATGACAAACAACTTGTTCTTCATTCCAGAAGCTGAAACAAGAATCACAAAGTACAATAGTAAAAGGATATATTTTTAAAAAAATCTATAGCAACATAACAACAATAACAACAGTATAAAAGTATATATGAAATATCTATGGATATAAACAACAACAGACAAGTCAAATGGCATCTACAAACAATGTGCACTGCAGTGATGTGCAGTCATGGGAGGCAGAGACTCACCTGACATCATAAAAAGGAAAAAAACAAATAATGACAAAATCAAATAAATATTATTTGTCCACTCATCTGTTCAGTGCACATATTTTCTGTGCAATTCCAATAATTTTGATAGTTTTTCCAGAAAAATTGTGGAATTTCCACATTTCCCGTCCAAATACAGGGAAGAGATGTGTGGTGCAGCAGCAGCGAACTCTGCCTCACCTTGGATCATGTAATCCCTCTCAAACTGTGCTGGCATCCTACACAATTAGAGTGTGTCTGTCTCTCTGTATATTGTTGATAAAATGGTATCAAACACTTTGATTATATGCCCTGACTTTCCATAGTCTGGATAATATATAAAATGTATGTGTGTAACTTGTTCAGTCTTGCAGATCAATCACAAACCCACATAAAAAAGTCCTTCTGTGAGCCCACAGGGTCCTCTTGCTGCTGCTCAAGTTACAAGTCAAGGGCAGCGATTTCTTTAATTTTCCTTCCTGCCCCACCTTAATCTCAAAATGAAAGACTACATGTCCAACATAATTTGATTGAAAATTTTAATTTGACCTTAAATGAAATATGCGTCACGTAGGTATATGTAAAAAATGCTGATATGAGATATGAAACATAACTTTTTGGAAATCAAATGGTGAATAAGATACTCTTTTGGGTTCATATATTTGTATGTCTGACTCTGAAAGAGTCAGTGCCTCACCAGCCATGAAGCTCACCACACGTCACTGGTTCACGGAAGTTTTCAACACATTTGTATCCAACTTACTAACAACTTAAGATGGCACTAACATACAACTGAAAACAATGTAGATAAATATTTGTAATGTTTGTGTGAAAACTTAAAAATTTAAAGGAGTAAGTGATGGTTTCAATGAAGAAAACAATAGACATTTTCTGCCTTTTTACCCTCATCTCTTCTGAGTCACGATCCATGTTGTTTGTGTTGATCCTGGCGTCATTGTGTGTCACAATAAGCATCTATGTGAAACACAACAGTGGAACAAATGTTTAGTGTCAGCAAAATTTAGAAAACAAAGCTTTGATTCAGGAAAAGGAGTTCTGTGTGTGCTAACCCCATGATTGGTGTGCTGATATGCGGAGAAACACTAAAAACTCTTGTGCGAAACTATTTCAAATTGCACACTTGTGTAAAACGTTATGGGTGTGTTTCCACCAGCATATCATGCAATTAGCAGGCACAACTAGAACATCAGTACTTTAACATCAGTACCTTGGTCATGTTTCATATTTAATTGTAAGAACTATCCTTCTTTATAAATAATTTCTAGATACAAATGACTTGTTTGAGTGTTGGAGAGAACCCCAAGGAGCAAAGCCTTACAATGGACAGACAGACATGTTATATGCTATAATCATATGAATATTATTCTCCATTTCAGCAAATACATCTTAAACACCCCTAAATATAATGTCAAATGTCTCCAAATCTAAAGACTGATCAATACAAAACACATAAATTGTGAAACTGAAGAATTGTTTAAGTGATCTAGTTGTACTGATGGGGAACAGAAGCGACACTAGTCTAGCAGAACCATCGTGTGTGGTCAAACAGATCCATCATCATTATCTTTGCCCACTGAGTGGTGTGTTGAGTTTGAGTTGCTACAGCACTTTTGGTACAAGGCTGTGAATCCAACACCTTGTGAGTCATGTATGTCATTCCATCTTAATGGTCTTTTGATTCCTAATGTAATAAAACCAAGTTGTCCGCCCTTTTAAATGTGCTTTATGCGAGCTGAATCAATCAGTGTGAGATGTGTAAAGATATGAACAATGCGAGTATGCATGGGCAGGCTTTATTTGCAATGGCCCATCACACACTTATTCCCAATTGCAGAAATTGGTTGAACAGAGAACACATCTTGCAAGTCATTAATTCTACTTGGCGTGTTCACCTCAGTGAATAAAAACTCTGTTATTTCTGCTTTTATGGGATTTATTTGGTGCGTAAGTATTTGGCACCTGCAGGGATGGTCTATTCTATTACTATGTGTGAAGTAAGAGGAAGGAAGATGGAATGACAAACAAACGCTGCCCCTGCCCTCCCCATCTCCTCAGCAGCCGAAGTTCCTGGAGGACTCTGCAGCAGACTTTGAACCTGCCACAACAATGTTGACCCAGAGCTCGACCTGCTGATGGTACAGTACATCTCTATGACTGTGACCTATTTCTGAAAATACCTAGAATAGAGAATTGTTCTTGACTCCCTGACAAAATAATTAACATCCCTGTACTTAGTTAATTTGCTGATTATGTTATGCAGCTCATTGTCTTTCAATCGCCTGAAATTAAGCTGAGATTATTTTGTCCACAAAGTAATTGTAAGTATACCATTTATACAGGTTTATACAATTCAGATCAGGGCTGCTTCTAATAACTATTTCAATAGTTGACTACTACTATAAGAGTGAGATAGTCAGAACTGCAAACTGTAAAAAAAAAACAAACAAACAAAAAAACAAGGTTCTTACTTATATTCATTGCAGCAATAAAATAAAATAAAAAAAAACAAAAAACATTTTCTTTTCAACAACATTTGCTGTCAGAAGGTCCAGGGTTTGATTCCAACACCAGTTGTTGAGTGGGACCTTTTGGTGTGGAGTTTGCATGTTCTCCCCGTGTCTGCGTGGGTTCTCTCTGAGTGCTCTGGCTTCCTCCCACCATCCAAAGACATGCACTGACAGGTTAATCAGTTAATTTAAATTACCCACAGGTGTGAATGTGAGAGTGATTGGTCGTTTGTCCCTGTGTTAGCCCTGCGATGAGCTGGTGACTGGTCCAGGGTGTACCCTGCCTTCACCCATAAGGAACTGGATGTCAGAATTCTGGCTACTTGACAGCAATTTCCAATTAAAAATGTAGCATGTTTTTGATTTTATGAGCTGCTTCCAGTGATTTTAGATTCAATATACAGCATTAAAGAGAGACTATACAGACATAGTGTACATGCATGAAAAGATGATGACTTTCCAACTTAATGTTGTTCAAAGTCCACAATGTTGAAAGACAGTCAGGACAACTTTGATTCACTTTGATGCTGATGGTAAAAATCCTATATTTATTTATGGATAAGCCAATGTGGGTTGAGTCTAAAGCAGGGGTGGGCAACCCCAGTCCTCGAGGGCCAGTATCCTACATGTTTTAGATGTTTCCCTCTTCCATCACACCTGGAAGCCATTTCATTGTTATCAAGCTTCTGCAGAGCTTGAAGATGAGCTGATCATTAATTGAACCAGGAGTGATGGAAGAGGGAAATATCTAAAACATACAGGATACCAGCCTTTGAGGACTGGAGCTGCCCACCCCTGGTCTTAAGAGTCTTCATCAGGACATAATAGGTAATCCAGATCAGATGAAAGATCCTTTGCACAGTGTAAAATATATGGTCTCTGGTTATTTAAAACAGTGGCTCAATGTTCTTAGGTTGATTTAATTTGTAAAATAATAATTCAGATTTTTTTTTCATAAGGCAATCTTAAATCAAATAAATCACAAAGTATGATGAATATGCAAAAGGTAAAAGTAATAATAACACAACATGACAGTGTCCAACTGAAACACAGAACCAGAAATCCAACTATTTCATAGACTAGTTAGAGGTTAGAGTGTGGTTTTATCTCCCTGGTGATTGATCAGATTCCAGTTTAACTCTGTGTGTGTCTGGATTTATATGACATATCTAATGGAGACTTTAAAGCTGTGTACGACTTTCGTCACCAATTTTTCATCAGATCTGTAAAACTCAAGTCAGAGCTTGAGCATCACGGTGAACAATTTTGAAGTGTACTCCACCATAAACAATCCATGTGTTTACAGAGTCAGTAGGTCACATTTTCGGAAATGTATCATGACGTGCATTGTGGGAAGCAGAGCTCCATTCAGTCCTATTATGGCCGCAGCAGCAACAAACACGGAAACAGCTTCATTGCCTGCTACTGCAGCTGCATGGAGTTCCACTTCTCACAATGCACGTCACAACACATTTTTCGAAAATGCTCGAGTGATCTACTGGCTCTGTTTGTAAACATGGATTGTTTATGGTGGAGTACACTTCAAAATTGTTCACCGTGAGGGAAGAGATTCAGTTGCATAACGACTTTTTAAAATCAAATACATATACTTTTTTAGCCAAATTAGCTAACCTTGAATACCAACTAGACCAGGGGCAGTGGCATGCACAGACATTTTGAAGGGCAGGGGCGAAAAGAAAAAAAAAAAAGGGTACATACAACACGTTCTCACCACTGAAGAGGGTATTAAGTTCCATGTTTTTGAGGGCACTTTTGAGATGTTTATATTTACAAATGGCAAATGGCCCTGAGAGGGCACTTTAGCATGCATTTGGGCTCCCAAGACAGCACTTTAGCATGTGTTTTTGCTACCAAGAGGGCACTTTAGCACGTGTTTTTGCTACAAAGAGGGCACTTTAGGACACGTTTTTGCCACTCAAGGGGCCAGATGTATTTTGCCAACCAGGAGGGCACTTTAGTGTGTGTTTTGGCTCCAAAAAGGGCACTTTAGCATGGGTTTTGGCTCCCAAGAGGGCACTTTAGCATGGGTTTTGGCTACCAAGAGGGCACTTTAGGACACGTTTTTGCCACCCAAGGGGGCAGTTGTATTTTGCCAATCAGGAGGGCTCTTTAGTGTGTGTTTTGGCTCCAAAGAGGGCACTTTAGTGTGTGTTTTTCAACTGTTGGGCTACAGTGGGGGGTGGGGGGTGGGGTCAAAACTGGCTAAAAACCAGCTCACCTGCAGGATGGATTTGCAAAGTGCAAAAATTACACTGAAGAAATTAAAGAAGAAAATTTTGGGTTGTCATTATTTATAGGTTATGATGCTATTGTTTTACTTGTGATCACATTGGGCTGTGTGTGGCCCTTGAACTAAAATGAGTTCAACACCCTCGACCATTACAGTGAAAAAAGTAAAATTACATTTGGAAATATTTACATTCACAAACAATCTTGTCACAAAAAAATTTGAATAACTTGAACAAATATGAACAACCTGAAATTTCTTCCAAAAAACTGCAATTTTAACAATATTCTGCCTGCTACTAAATGTTTTGTGCATTTGTAGACCTACTGTGATCTGTTAATAAGCTCAGACATATTATTGAAATTGCATTGATTTTTCTTAAGAAAGTTAGGGTTGTACATGGTTGTTCAGGTTATTCATATTTTCATACTGTAATTTAATCTTTTTCACACTGAAACAGAGGGAAAAAATTGGATTGTTATTTATCAGTTATTACACCTATTATTTCACCAGTCCAACCTACTTGAGATCACAGTGGGCTGTATGTGGCTCCTGACCTGAACTAAAATAAGTTTGACACCCATGGAATAGACAGTATAAATTATGTACATTGTTTTGTCCTACTTTGTATATATATATATATATATATATAAAAAAAAAAAGCTAAAACATGATAGGACAGCTGCCTGATTGGTTCCCATCTATTTATCAGACAGGTCACGCATCTCTTTACCTTAATTAACTCATGAAAATAAAACTTATCAGAAAAATGGAAATTTGACCCCAAATCACCTTAGGGAAAAATTCATTGGATGTAAACTTTTAAGTTTTAGCAGGGACAGAGGTTAGGAGCTATACTACAGCCAGCCACTAGGGGGAGATGGAAACATTTTGGCTTTAGATTTCAAGTGCTCTTATGACATTTACCTTTTACAGTCTATAGCTAACAGCAACTAATATTAACTAGTGAGTTGATAGTTGCATTGGCTGTTTCGGTTTATTTAATAAAATATATTTTCTCAGAGAGACAGCTTCACTGTAGTTGTGATTACTGGGTTCCACTACAAAGACTGACTTTACTCAGCACTCAATGAGGTTTACCATTTTACAGAGTAAGTAAGTTAGCACTTAACATTAATTCACTGCCCCATAACAACACTCCTTTTGTCCAGATATCATCACTTGTGGATCCAAAAATTTAGTATGATGACAGCCAAAATTTTGGCTTAAAAAAAGCAGCTCAGAAACCAATTAGTGATGTCAACTAATTACATACAGCCTATGATTCAGTGATAAAAAATGTAATTAGAAGTAAAGCTTAGGTTAATTTCCAAAAGTATAAATTATAGCTAATCTTACATTTTTTAGCACCATAAATGTATAAATTTTTCATCTCTTGTGAAGAAGTAAATGTGGACCACATTTTATTTAAATATACTTGAGACAGGAAGTAGTACGTTTGCGCAAATATTCAGATATTCCTGTTTAAGAAGTATCAGTAGGTCTGGTAATCAGTATGTGTAATAATTAAACTTAACTGTTACTACTATTAGGCGATGACTAGTTCATGTATTAAGACCTTATGAATGTATGTTGAAATACCCAATTTCTTTTTTCCCTGTGTTTCTTTCTGCCTGGTCAGGTCCCACGGCACAATTCACTGATTATTACTGCTCTAAGGTTCATTTAGCACAAGAACTCTCTTTTCTCTAGCTGTTTTTTTTATGGTGTCAAGGTTTAAATGAAGCCTTGTCTTCATAGAACAATCCACACAACTTTGTCTTTAGAATCTACAATTAAACAACAAACGGAATAAAACAGATGTGTGTCACAATACACTCTGGCCTGATATCATCTGGGTGTCACCTCCCATTGTAGTCGGCACGTCATTGTTTGTATTCAGCTTTGCTGATTGGTTGGCACATACATATATGTGTATGTGTGTG
>JAPQRP010000028.1:30774988-30793963 GCA_037367295.1 Apogon hyalosoma
CACACACACACACACACACACACACACACACACACACACACACACAGCCCAGCCGGCAGAAGTGCGGGACGCGGGGGAGTGAAAAAGAGGGAGGCAGTGTCAGTGTGGGGGTCCTGAGCATCCTCAGCAGCGCCGTGAGAGGATCTCAACTGCAGGGGGGACCGCTGCTCACTCTGCCTCCCATATCTACTTTGAAAATTCACACAAACCCAGCCGGTGTGTGTGAAGCTCAGCTGTAAACCCGGCCAGACCTGCTGACAATAGAGCCGTAGTCTGTTTGTGTGCGTGTCTGCCTGAGTGGATGGATATGCGGCTCACCGAGGGAATTTGAAAACCAAAGAGGGGGATTACTATCAGTTTCCTCTCCGATTAGAACCTCAAAATGGATGCCGACGACAGGCTGCGGAGACGCCAGTGGATTAGCTTCCCCTCAGCTGATCTGCGTGACATCTGAGCGGCCCCAGCGTTCAAAGTTTGGATAATCTATCTGGAAAAGGAGAGGCTGAAGGTGTAGGATGCAGTCTGGAGTGAAGACGCTCTCCGCAGGTGGAGGTGCGTCACTCTGCTGCCTGCTGCTCCTCTGGCTCATCTACTCCCATCTGCTCAGAGAGGGTAAGGACACTTCTACAGTTATTTATTAGTTTGTCAGCAGCACCGTTGTCTCTAAGGGATTCACACTGGGATGCAGTTGCGCTTAATGCAGTCAGATCTGGTCAATCCTGAGGAGAAAACCCCTAAAATGTCCAAATAGATCACCTTCAGATATGTCCATGGTCCTCAGCAATCAGTGCATGGTGACCTTGTTAGACCTTATAGTACCACTGTAACATGGTTTGGAATCTCTGTAATGACATTCATGTAGAATGGAGACATTCTACACAAATTACCTCTGATCTTAATAGGGTTTGTAATATTCCTTAGAATTTGTAAGATATTTTAGAGACATTTTGCACCTAACAGTCTATGGAAGCCCGTTCCTCTCACTGTGATGGACAAAGGATCCGATAAGTTAAAATTGGCGATGGAACAATTAATGATCAGGAGATCAGTTAGCCCAGATAGGACTTAGGGACAGTCAGTATTTGCAGGTCTTGGGTCCAGTGGTTTCCAATAGCTAATATTTGGTTTTGCAGCTGGGATTACTGACTTTGAAGTTAAGATATTTTATAACCACACTTAGAATCACACAGTTTTTGCAGGTTGTTTGATGTTAATTTCCATATTTATCAATTAGCTTCTTTGACTTAGATGTTCCATTTAGAAGTTGCCTAGTTTTTAATGAGGTCTGAGACTTAATTTCAGATACTTCTTTATGGCAGATCTCATCTGACCAGTTATTGGCTTTGTCCTTCTCAAAACCCAGACTTTAGTAATCCATCTGTTGACCTTGACATGCCAGAATATTCAGATGCTTACATTTTTAGGTATTATTCTGCAAAGTTCTTCATCTGTCTGAATTACACTTCCATAATATTCCCTTATCTTCTTAAGTATCTTTTCCACCTTTTCCTTCACATTTCCTTCTCCACCTGGGATTTCCAGGGAATTGTAATTTGTTGAAATTGTGGCACCACAAGCACCACACTTTGCCCATTTTGCTTCCCAGTGCAAACATGGAAAAAGATGGCCCAACTCATCCCTTTAGAGGTTTCTAACCTCACTCTGGGTTGAGGTAATATCCAGTCATTCCATGCTTTCCTCTTGAATAATACATTCACTGGTGCAATTACACCTTCACCCTGACACAGAGTAGAAAGCAAAATGATGTTTCTCTGCACTTCCGCACTGGTCACTGTCTGTGACACAAAACATTTTAAACTCCGGTGCAATCAAATAAAAAAGACGCAGAGAACAGGCTTAAAGCACTAGAACTTGTTGGATGATGTTGAACACTAAGTTTGCAGATTAGATCTTTTAATCAAGCATTGGCCGGCAGCATAATTACCACTGTGTAGGAGGGATCGTGCCTACATCAATGTCTTTGGCGCTGGGCCGAGTACAAAAGTAGACAGTGATGTGATAAATGAACTGCCTAAGCGCTGAAATGTGCTCTCTTTGCCTCTAATTTACAGTGTTTTTCCCCCTAAAATACTGCTGTCATCAGCCTCTTATTGCAGCCCCTGAACTCCTTGTCAATTCCTTGCATAATATCCAAAGAGCTTCAGCACCCCCCTCCCCTTCCCCTCAGCCATTTGTTATTGACTCGTTTTCAGTTGAGAATTATCTCATTATCGCATTATTGTACACAATCGCTTAATCAATGTCTTGTGAACTTTACTACCCTTGCCATTCTGAGAGTAAACACAGGCTCCTTGTTTAGCTTGTTAGTTCAAAAGCTGTGGTTATGATCAGAGCCTTGGCATTCTCTGCATGTTGCACACTCCTCTTTTCCAGCCCTGAGCTGAATTTTAAGAATGAAGTGTGTAGTATTTTTTAATCCTTACTTGTAATCTTCAAATCCTTGAAATCCTCTTTTGAAACTGGCTGCTCTGACCAGTCACACTGTTGTAAATGTACTACTGACCATGACTGTTGTTCAAGTGTTTCATCAGATAGTAAATGCTCACTTCACAACACTGGTGGAGTGAGAGTAGCCCTTGCTTTCCACCACTAGAATGGAACTATGCCTGCAATCCGTATTTCTGCATCCCTGTGGGGCCTCCAGAACGCAGACTTGAGGGGGTGAACTGGTTGGCAGAGAAGGTGGAGCCTAGTGGTTAGGGTGGTGGTGAGCAGTGGTGTCGCCTCCGCCCTTACCGTAGCTCATCTGTCATGGCGGTCAGGACAGGAAATCAAAGCGCAGCAGACCTGCCTCCACCACGATGAATGGCCTGTCAGCCACTCTCCACGTTGCCAGTTTATTCAACGATAAATTTGGACATGTCTGGATTTCCTTGCCGGACCACATTCTGGTTCAGTGGTGCAGTCAGGTAGCAGTGGCAACCCCTCTCTGCTTTGTCAACCACAAACCTCTGGGACTGTTGAGAATGTGTGTGAGTGAGAGTAAAGTAAGAGCATTTTAACCACATTAGTAAGCAGGAGGTGGACGAACAGTTGGCCTTTGCTTTAACCTCACTCATGGAATTCTAATACAAAGAATCAATGCTGGACTGAACAAGAACTGTCCACAGTTTGAAAAAATAATAGTATGATCAAATAAAGCAAAAGAGCTGCGGTCTAAAGAGGTTGCTGCTCTAACCCTAAGTCTTGTATTAGGTGGATTTTTTCAAACCACAATAGCTTTCTAGCCACTAAAAAAAATGATGAAAAATAAAACTTAAAAAAATAGCAAAATGTTAGCAAATTATGCTTATCACAAGTGATGAAAGCACAATTATTTAAGGCAGGCATGATCTTTTAATTTATAAATTGCATTAGTAATCTCACTTTTAAAATCAACAGCTTGGATATTATGCCAACCACTGTTTAAGCTTCTTACTGTTCACAATCACTTGGATTATCTTATTAAGACAAAACTAGAGAGTTGACACTTTTCAAATAAAAAACATGCTTGCTAAAATTATTTTCTAACTTTCTTGAAAGCAGGCATTTGTGAATTCCTGTTTTTGTGAAGGTAAAAGGTACTTCTGAAGTGAAACTGAGGCTAAGAAGGTATTTATGATTTGAGTTTTGATCATATTCCTTATGCATGAAGATGCACATGATGCTCTCGTTCCTGTCGTGTTTTCTAATGATCCCCTTTAAACAAGTTATACTGGAGATGATTGGTCTGTGACTGTAATTAGACAGTTTTCTGCTTTAATGGTCATGACCGGTGTTCAAGCAGTCAGTTTCAGGTAAATGCCAATTCTGTGTCAGATTTACACAAATGAAGTCATTGTGCAGTGATACAGATGGTATTGTTACAGCCACACAAGTAATATCTTTGAAGTCAGTCTGTGCCTGAAAGCCACTATGTCACTATAAAGTGAGAATTAAGTAATTGCTTTTCTACTACGCTGTTGACGTAGCAGGTATATAGAGGTCCTGTTTAGACCTGGTATTAATGTGCATTTTTTTGTGTTCCAGCAATAAGTGGACAACTCTAATATTGCTTTCTCACTAACAGTATTGGCTTGATTTGCATTTTTGATATTTCCTCTGCATGAGAGTATAGGGACTACCACGTACAATTATATACTATGTGTACCATCCACTTTACTGAGGTTCCAAGGGAGCTAAAGTGATACTAAACATGATGTAAAATCATGCAGATTGCAGATTGATTCATCCCGATTCATCGCTGCATCATTATGTATGTGTATCAGTATACTGCCAAACCAAGCTACCCAGAAATGTCCAAAAACATCAGAGCAAAATTTCAGTTCACCTAATGGTGACTGATTTGAAGAATGACTATAGTCTCAGCTATATCCTAAAAAAAAAAAAAGGAATGTTTCATTACAGAAATTCTATCTTACAGTTTAAAGTTTTTCCTTCCTCCATCATTAACTCACTCATACCTGCTGTTGTGCTGAAAACAGTATCACAATAATCTACGCTGCGTTGCTATGATGACCAGTTGTGCTGAAGGAGTACTGTACTTTGCAGTGGATATGCAACTCGCTGGTAGCAAACCAAGCCAATCCTTACTGAGTCATGTTAAGTCAAGGTGAAAGAACAAGCAGTATAAGTACATCTGTTCAGACCTAACACTAAAATGTATTCAGATTCAGATTATTTAATGAATTCATAATTAATCCATAAATTAATCCCAGAGGAATAGCGTTGCAGTTGCTCTATGCTAGTGTAAGAAAAGTAGCTGTGAAGAAATGATCAATATTAAAAAAAAAAAAAAATAATAATAATATATATATATATATATGCATGTTAAAAACGGTATTAAAACACAGTTAGAACAAGCAAATTATACGATACATTGCCTACTAGACAAATATCAATATAAGTAAAGAATATGAATGAATGATCTATCACTACCTCAAATGACCAATCATGATTAAAACTCACTTCCTGTTTTAACTTCAAATTAACAAGCTCATCCTATGATTTAGGAAAGTTATTTTCCAGCAGATATTGTGGACAGAACATGTATACTTTTTGCTGCTTTGTGGAAGAAAATAATTGAGGCTCCTGTGTTGCTCAAAGGCTACCTAGCAACTTCTGAGATGGAATGTTTTCTTTCATTGTGAATGGATCAATACAGCTTCAATGTAAATATGACAACTCTGACCTTTCTACTCTACTGAATGACTGTAATACACTTTCCTGATGATGAGATATTGAAGTATTGAAACATATTTACAGATTTCTGCCAGTGAACACTGAATATTCTATTCCCTCATTTGGAGCAAAAAAGTGACTGAGGCAGCACTGCACCTTTGAAGTACTCCTAATAAATCTCTGTGGGCTTCTTCAAAATTTAACTTCTCTTTAAAGCACTAAAATATGCGCTTTGCTTACACAGAGGGCATCAACTGAGTCGACAGTCCGTCAGTGTGACCCAGGACACATTCATGTTCAAACTGCCAAATGAATGTGGACTTACGGAGTAGGTATGAACCAAGATATTGGCCCAAAATCGCTATCAGTCAATGTTGGCGGATACTGGCTATTATCAGTATGATTGCAGGACATTGTATATATTAAAATTTTAGAGATGATTTATAAAGTAAAAATAATATTGTTCCAAATAGCATTCAACATTTCTCTAAATTAAAGGTCCTGTACAGAAAATTTGTTTAAAGTGGATTGCAGCGACACCTTTGGCCGGAATCGGTGGTGTTTTTAAGGGACAAAGATTCTGCTTCCCATGAGCACTAGCACCTATTGTCGTAAGGGCAGAACTCTGGCCAAGGCTGCATTAGCTTTGAAGCTAATGAATGAAGAGCAGATCCGCTTTACAACTCTGCATTTCTTTTTTCAAGACAGCAACTTGCAGGGTGCAAAGTGATGTTTGAAACAAGATAACAAGCAAACTTCATAAAGTCCGTTTGTAGCGTAGTTTAATAACCGGGGTGAAAACGAAAGTGAAACCTAACTTTGGATCAGACTGCTGCTTCTATGTCTCTTTTACTCTGAAGCTCCGGAGTGTTACACACAGACCAGTGTTTTAAGATGTGTACCAATAATATACATTTGCACTAGTTTTTCCACAAAGTATTCAAGCATTTTCATAAATTCCTTCAGTCATTCAACACCTTCATCATTCTGCATCAGCAGTTCAGCACTAAGTGCTTCATCCTTCTGCATTCACAGTATTCTACTTTTAGAATTGTCTTGTTCCTGAGGGGCAGTTTAGTATCCAGGCCCCGGCATGAACATTAAACTCCATACAGAACCATTTCAGTCTCACCTTTCAAAGCCCTTAGTTTGGACTGAAACAGTGCTCCAAATAAAACATATTTCTCTATCACCCTCCCATTTATCTGTCTTTTTCCTAAAGAAAGGGGTTTGTTGGATTTATTTTGTTGTAATGGTGGACACTGGAACTGGAGCTGGACTGGCAGAAAGAAAAAGGACATATCCTACTCCTCACTTGTTCAGCTTACTTCTCACTGCTAAACTCTGCGGTTTGGTGTTGTCATAGTGATGTAAGTCTGCCGTAAATCAGTCCAGTCTTATTGGACCCGACCAGGGAAGCAGGAAATAGCATTTGGAAATAACCTATTGTGGTGCTGATAATCTCATTTTAAATTGTGGACTACAATCAGGCATATATATAGAACTGAGACTTTTTCAAGATCATGCAGAAAGTCTGTACAGCACCTTTAAGAGAGAGTAATTATAATTTCAGAGGTTTTTACATTTTTGAATGTACTAAAGTGAGGATAAATGTGAAGTCTAGATGTAGTTCGGTTGTGGGTGTGAAATTATGGAACTGACTTGATGATGAATTTAAGTTGTTCACGTCTCTGACAAACTTCAAAAAATGCCTTAAGTATAAAAATCATTTAAGAATATTAAGTTGAGATGGTAGATATGTTTTTGTTGTTGATTTTTTGTTATAATGAGAATGCTTGATGCTGTACATATTTAATGTAAGCAGTGTATCAGGTGAAAAGGATTGGCAGAAAATAAGCTTTTGCTTCTACCCTATTCCATTTTTGGTTTTTATGTTTGTTTGTAATTATTGTACTAATTGCAATGATTAATGTACAGACCAAAATAAACAATTCACTCATTCATTCATTCATTCATTCATTCATTCATTCATTCATTCACTCATCAGTATATAAGATGTCATTTCACAGATGGCACTGGCTGATATTTACCTGCTGTGCTATATTAGAGGTTTAATCATGAAATTGCTATGATTGAATTAGTGCTCATTTAAAGATAATCTAATTGAGATTTATTTCTTTTCCAGGCATGAAAGGGTAATAAATACCAAAATAAAGAGGAAAATAACATTGCCTTTTGGACATCAATATTAATATCAATATCAATATTAGAACATTAGAACATTAGAATTTTAGAGTCAGTATTACTGATGTTCTGATAGGGATCCATCTGATTGATTGGACCTAAATGTGTCCTCAATGTGTCTTCATTGCCTTCACACCAAGCGGTAGAGCTGTCAGATCGAGTGAAATACTGTACACTGGCCAGCCTTTGAAAACAGGATGGGTTCACAGTGGCATTGTTTATGCCATACAATGCCTATGCAGTAAAAGTTACATCAGTTATTTACATCCAGAGTTGCATTCATTTTCGCTAAGGTCTAGTATTGATGATACGGAGAGGTTGGCTGTTGTGTATAGTCTAGCCCATCCCATAGATTCTCAATGGAGCTTAGGTCTGGACTCTGTGATGGAAGTTCATTATGAGTTGAGTTATAGTAGTGCAATGAATTAACAAATAATTAAATAGTTAAATCCATCCATCCATCCATCCATCCATCCATCCATCCATCCATGTTGATAGGTTTTCAAAGTAGTGAGTCCCGGGGACCCACAGGTGGCAATTTGAGTGGGTCCCTGGGAAATTCAATGGGTCCTCAATTTAAGAAATGTATTGCTTTCCATGTCTTATATTCTTCTATTTCCTAAATTCTAGCATTAAACTCCTTTGATGGTGGTATGGTATGACATGGTTATAATTAAGACATATTAATATTTAAGAAATTAAACAAAATTCCAAATCTGAAACATTTATTATAAAACTGTCAAAGTGACATGACATACAAAATTCAAATAAAATAGTAGAAAATAAAGCTGCAATGGTCTGCTGACCAGTAATTGGTTTTATTTTTTTCTTTGGTGGCATTTTTGCGTTCTTTTTCCTGCTAGCACTCTGCTTGAGAAAAAAAAAGGGATCTCATCAGAAGCGTGATGAATGCACAGATGCTGTCTGTGCATAACAAAATGGCGACTACCGTTCAAAGTATATTTTTCATCACTGCCACCAGAGTATGCCTAATTTATTTCATTACAGCACATCCCCTAAATATTAAAGCATCAACACGAATGAGCACACTATTAATGACTAGAAACATGAGTTTACTTACGATGAAGTTTGTATTTTTAATTGTTGAAATGAAATCCGCGGTGCCTGGCTAGTTGTTTTGGTAGCGGCTAAACTAGCATATCGCTATACTGTGTGTACAGGGATCTCGTCTGCGCATCTTTAAATGCGCTGAGGTAGCGCTTGTGTGGTCTGCTGAAAACGAAGTTTCTTTTGCTAGTTACTGTGATTTCAAACATGAGTTATTGTTCACATATTCATGTATTGTTTTTTGGGAGAAAAATTAGGTGTGTACCTGGGACACATTGATAGTGAGTTTACTGCTTCCTTTCAGATTTTAATGTGTCAGGGACACAGGACGCGTACCTATCAACATCACTGCTATCTATCTATCTGTCTGTCCGTCCGTCCGTCCGTCCGTCCGTCCGTGTCCTTCCAGCATTTCATTTTTGAGATTAAGTGGGAGAAGGTCCTTTGACCTGATACAGTTTTGGAGAAAATTAAAAGTTATACATAGACACGATGTTTATTTAGAATTGAGTTTGCTTTTAAAGAGGAGTCAGAAACATGTCTGTTTTCTCAATCATAATCCTAAGCAAAAAGAAAAGCAGAAACAGGCAGGTTAGACTTGAAAAAATCATCAATCAGCCAAGAATGTGGACACACCTCTAACACAAATTTATAGATTAGTATGTTGTGTTTGTGGATTTCCACTCATCAGTATTTTGAAATGTCTGTGGTGGCACAAAATGATGATACACCTGACAGTTACAGAAACTTTTTTAGCCTATTTCGGGGACAGTGTTTTATTTTTGTGCAATATATTACTTTGTGTGCTACAATATTAGATTTATTTACACTGTGTGAGATGGTATGGCAGGATTATTAATTACATTAACCAGGCATTTTGGCAGAATGGGAATAATGGAAAAACAACTAGAACAGTGGTTCCCTTTTTTTTTTTTTTCCCCTTTGAGACCCCCCTCTTTGGTTCTGAGAATAGCTGGACCACCCCTGCCTGCACACACTGACAGAATAAAGTGAATCCAAGTCTCTATTATGTTATTAGAAATTAGCATCAGTCAGTTTTCCCTCTTTCTCTGTGCTTCAGGAGTATAATGGTAGTTGGTGTACTTAACAGCCATTAGTGAGGACTTGTTAGTAATTACTTTCATTTCCTTATGTTTGTGCCCTTGGATGTGTAAAATACACAAAAACTTGATCTCAGAGGTTGAATTGAGTCTTTTTTCCCCCTTTAGCGGCCTGTAGTTATTGTCTATAGGCAGGAATGCAGCACAGTTACCAACAGAGTTCTGTCTTCAGTCAAACCTTTGTCGTATTAGTGCAACAGGTTGTAATAGAGTTTTTCACATCACGTCATAATTAATGTGTCATGTTGAGCTGTGTGAATAAATCCAATCTGTGCTTCTGAACACAAATAACAGTGTCCTGAAGCTGGGGGGCATAAACAATATATTCTGTCATCCTGCTCTGCTGTACAAGCTGTCGATGGGAATGACAGAACATGTTTTATGAAATACGTCTACAGACTGTGTCACTAAATTTTCAAGTGACTCTCAGTGGCTTCAGCGTCACTGCAGAGGCTTCACTGATGGACTTCCAAGATTTTGTCTGACCTCGACATTGTGAGTGTCTCTGAGATATCCTCTCCAGAGGTGGTAAAAGTATATTAATTCTCTACTAATGGAAACAACAAGTCTGGGACCAATGAAACTGCTTTACTTCAGTGAAAGTGAGAAAGTACAAGTAGAAATGTTCTCAAAGTGTGGAAGTAAAAAGTAGGCTTTTGGAGGACTTTCTCAAGTATCAAACCATTGTAACTTAACCCATGAAAACCCAAGCATCCACTGCCAGCCTAAAGCATCGACTGATCTAAACTGTTTGATACCTGTTGATCCACCAAGCCTATGAATACATGTGAATAATGGAAGTAAAATGTAGTTTGTCGTCTTGTCATGGTCATCAGATATGACCAAGTTGGACTGCCATCTTCTGCAACATTGAGTCACATGTAAAACCCATGTAGCTTGACAAATGACAGTGGTTGGAGAGGCTTGTTTTTATGTTCGGTTAATGACATATTTTGTTGAAAAAGTCACTTTTTCCTAATTTTTTTCTAATTCGGTCAAGTGACCTTTGAATTTTACTATGAGCTTTTATGAACATCTACCTGATCAGTAAAATAAATATAGGAAAATACCTAATTTTCACTGAAAAATGAAAAATGCTGAGGATATATTATAATAAATGGTGATAAATCACTTGGGAAAGACAAAAATAATTTGGAAATCGTAACAAAAACAGTTGTGCGTCTTTAAGGGTTTTAAGGGTGGAGCAATTTACAAGATTACATTACTTTGGAAAGACAAAAAAAAATAATTTGGAATATATGTAATGCCTTTTCTGTCATATTTTATATTGTTTTTGTCATTGGATTATTTATGTAATTTTTGCCATATTGAATCAGAACTTAGGCTACACATATTTTATGTGTTAAATGCAAAAAAATAACAAAATGAATAAAATAAGCAAAACATCACATCTCTTCAGCACTATGTACACAGAACTAGTATAACCTGTGGACCAGTGGTGTGTCATGCAGTGCTTTTGCTTGGGATAATCAAAGTCTAGTTTTTTACTGAAATTTACCAACATCATTTCCCTGTTCTGATTTTAAGAGCAGGTTCACTATTTACCGACATGTAACATTTACCAAAAATGTTCTTTACTGTAGATGTCATACATGTAATCTGTCTCTTTTTTTAGGTGTGGCTTTCCTGAGAGACTGGAGGTTGCTCCAAAACACTTTTAAAACTTGACTTTATTGTCACAAGCACAGCCAGAAAAAAAATATTAAATGCACATAGGAAACAGAAAATGTTCCAAATCCCAGAAAAATTACAGAGCTCTCAATTCACAGAAGACTATTATTATAACAAGACCTCTGTATTCACTGAAATAGGGTTAGTATTTTGCAATTTTTTTGCTTTACAAACTGCTGATAGCTGATTCAAACAGGATTAAAATCACAGACGACCTCTACAGTTATTACTGAGTACCTCATTTTATGTTGCTGAAAATAAGCACTAAAGTGTAAAATCAGAGGCTGGAAGTATTTTTTCCTTTTGTTACAGCTAGATCTTTTTTTTTTTTCGTACGTCTTTTACATTTTTACTCTGTCCCCCTAAGGGGGGGAGCAAGGAGTATTGTCTTTGGTTTAGTTTATTTCTTTGTTTCTTTGTTTGTTAACACTTTAGTGGCAAAACTATTGTGCCAGCAACCCAGAATAGATCTCACTACATTTTGGAAAAAGTAGGTCAAAGTTAAAATTTTATGAATTTTTAAAACCTATTTTCACCCCATTGACTTATAATGAATGAAATTTTAAATGTCTATAAAAACATACATTTTGTTTCAGTTCACTTCAAACATACTGCATATATAGAGGCAATTCATATGCTGACATCAGCATATGCATAGACACAATGACATCAGCTGGAGCGATGCCAAAATAAGCTACAATATGTGCGAGAGGTGGGGTTTGTTGTGCCTGGTACCACTTGTTTTCTTTTAGGGCTGGGTAATGTAGCCAAAAAATGTCATATTAGTCCATATAACAGTTATCAAAATAAATGTAATATAAATGTCAAATCATAATGTGCTTCAAGTTTAAAGGCTTGTTTTTGGTTGTGAGTGAAAGATGAATGCACCAGATGGTTATTTGTAGTTTAAATTCTGCAAAAATACACCACAAGAAGAAAACAACATAAAATATTCAGAGAGACACATAAAAACACACCTCTGATTTGGTAATTTAGTTCTGCTTTAATTAAAATAAACACAAAAGTGAGTGTTAAAATTACATAAAAGATGGGTACTGGTTTTCAACTACTCCTTATGTCCAGAACACTTAACAAATAGTAGAAGATTTCAGAAATTCAGATTCAAAATACTTTATTAATCCCAGAGTAAATATAAATATCTATGTATATATGTATGGATACACACTTGGGGTGCAACGGTACATGTACTGTCATACTGATCGATACACCCCTGGCGGTTCAATACGAGCATGTATTGAACATAGGAGCATGCCAATATAAAATTATACCACAATAATTATTATTGTTTTTTCACCTAGCTCTAATTTCCATCATGTTATAGGTTGTACATAATTTTCATCTTGTTATATTTTTAATGTCTGTTGTAAGTTATAGCTTTTGTTCCATCCATTTAGGCTGAAATAAGACTCGATATTCGGCAGGATTCAAGATAATGATAGTGGATAATTTTACCCTCAACATTAAAACTGAAGTAACAGGCCTGTTTTTGTGTTAAAATGTAGAGTAAAAATTTTAAGTTGTCAGAAAAGTAAATTCATGTCAGCACAGACATCTGAAAATACTACTTGAGTTCCCACCTCTGTACCAGACTGATTTTCTGTATAAATTATTCCAGACACTATCATAGTTACTTTTTCATTTGGAACAGATCAGCTCTGGTGTGGGAAAAGAACAAGTCTTCATAGGGCATCAGTGTGATGAATTTCAAAATCTATGGCTGGTATTCTCTTTTAACTCACAGAGCAGGGCCTATCCATCCAAGCATTAAACTAATCAGGGTAAGAGAGAATTACTGACTTTTTGAAGTGAAAATGATGATTTCCATTTCAGTATTCTTCAAGACGGCATTACGCATGCAAAGGGAGGCCCTGCTTTGATTATGACCTTGACTGTAAATTGTAAGCAAATCATCTGGGCCTTGCTTCTATAGGCAGCAGTGCTGTAAAAGTATGAGCATCTTTGTGGAACAAAATGAAATGAATTTTTACTGCTAAATCAATTTGGCATCACACTAAGCTCATATTTCATAGCTCCCTCAATATGAATCCTTTCTCACCGTCAGTTTTGACCTCTCTCATGGTTGAGTGTAGTGCACTGTGGCTGTGCATTGTTGTTTCCTCTACAGAAAGCACTGGGCCTGAAACAGCTCTATCATTGGCAGAATGGTGTAAATTATTTGAGTTATGTCCCCTTAGTGTCTTTTTCCATTTCCTGCTGATACTGTGATCATGCCGCAGTTCATGTAATCTTGCACTGTACACAACTTATGGGGACTTAATGGTTTCATGATGCTCACCATTTTCTCTCTGTTTGCATGAAAATAGCAGGGCATCCTGGAGGGCCGTCTGAGTGAATTTAAAGTGAGTCACTGTGGCTTAACAGTCCTCTCTGCATCACAGTGGGCACAGCTACAGTTTGCTTTTGCAAGACATATTGCACATTCCCTCTTTATGCCTCAAGCCTATATTCACCCATAACCAATTGTCTGTGTACTCTACATTGTAACATCTCTGCAGCCAGGTCTGTGGTGCATCACTGCAATGATTCGAGACATAAATCCATCAGAGGACAACCCCATCACGTGTGCTGTGTAAAAAATGTTGGAGACCAGACCTAAATTACAATGTCAGGCCCGGCAGGGGATATATTTAAAGGAAATATTTCCTATTTTAAAGCAGTCCTTGGCAATGTCACACAATAGCAGTTCCAAATGTTACAGCAGTAACTGCTTAAAGCTGAAGTGCAAGGAGGTAGAACTCTGGTAACTCGCATGCGCCTGCTTTCCAGCCACGAAGGAAACAATGTAACGCTGTCGGGTTTGGGCTTTCTCCTGAGGGAGCACATTCTCACTGCTGCTATGAGAAGTTTCAATTTGTCATTCCCTGTGGGTGGAGTAGTGTACACACCTGACATCAGAATTAAATTTGGGCAAATAGAGCACATCTCTGGTGTCTCAGTCAGTGGGGGCGGATTGCTTGTCTTTCTATTCTCTGCAGCCCAACTGAGTCCAGGAGGCTGCATAAAAATGATACTTGGTGCAGCTATAAAAAAATTTCAACACATGAGCAAGCTTTTTAGAGCAAGAACCACTATCGTCCTCCGGATGTGAGAACTGAAGCTGCTACTGAGAAGAATAAATGGTGCCGTGCTTGTGGGCCGATGTGGTACTTATTTTATGGTTACAGAAAATGGCAAAGACACAACATAGTCCTCATTTACTTTACTTTAGTCACCATCATTCCTAACTCATGCCGATGTATCGAGCCAAAGTATATCCCGAAGACAGATTTATACCCTGGGTATAATCTGGTTTAGGCTGCTTTAACCCCAGGTATATTCTGAGTGGGGGTATACTTTGGCCTGTTACACACAGTCAGCTACAGATTAAATTGCGTACTTAAATAGCATTACAGCTCCTTCGACTTCAGTAGAGAGTTGTCCACGATCATAAACATTGATTGGAGCGCTGTTGAGTATTGAAATGGCATGTGAAATCAAGTGTTGCTATTCCCTCATAAACAAGCATATTCAGATAAGGCAAATGATCTGCTTTGCTGTCCTGCTGGCTTACTTGTTTAGCAGCAGAAGATCATGGCGGTGTCAGGAATCGTGCAGCGTGGGGTCAGTCAAACATCTGTCTCTCTCACCTGGTGTCACGTTACAGGCTACCTACTGCACTGCACGCGTCAAGTGGTGTTAAGGTAATGAGATGCATTTGGCTGTGGCTGCCTTGACCAACATATGCTCAGGTGAATAAGATTGCCGTTTGATGTCATCCTGAGTTGTTAATAACAGACAGGGCCGTGAGATCAGAACGGGCATGACGGGAACACAGCAGGTCTTAGCACTGCAGATTTGCAGTCAGAGCAAGTGCTGGAGTGGAGTTTGAAATTCAGCTACATTAATTCAAGTTAACTTTCTTTGCATGACAATGTTTGTAGCAATAATTGAGAGTGAGTTAAAGCCTCTGGAAATTTGATGCAAAAATGATTTAATCCGTAAAGACCCAAACATCCACGGCCAACCAAAAGCATCCACTGATTTAAAACTGATCCTAACTACCGGTAATCCAGTCAATACATACAAATAATTGGTGTAAAATGCAGTTTGCCATCTTTTCATGGTCATCAGATATGACCCATTTGGATGTTCAGAGGCTCAGTTGTGAACATGGAGACACTGTCATCTTTTACAAGAATTGAATCACCAGTAAAACCCATGTACTTCGACAAATGACAGTGGTTGTAGACCCTTATTTTATGGTCAGTTAATGATATATTTTGTTGAAAAAGTCACTTTCCCCTCAATGTTTAAAATTTTATCTAATAAGCTTTGAATTTACTTTGAGCTTTTATGAACATCTACATGACCAGTAAATTAAATATAGGAAAATACCTATCTTTGACATTGTTTTTTTCTTTGGCATTTTTGTCTTTATGTCATTCTTATATCATTGGGCCTCTACATTTAGGTCCCTCTCCTCTACATTTTTCATGGCTTTGTTGAGGTCAACAATAAATTAAATTCTTCCAAAGAACACTCCTCATCTATATTAATTAGAAAACTGTCTCATCATTTTTGTATGTATTTTACTTGGAAAGTCAGTGATGCTCTAGAACCATTTTTTGGGCCAGATCGTTTGTTTCAGAAAGTCAGTTGTATTTCCAGAGGTTTCTAGGTCCATCAGTGATGGTCAAAGATAATGAGTCCTTTCTTCACCATCAGTCAAACTAAACAAGCAACTATTCCCATATTCCTTCTTACCCGCCTACAGTCAATGTCCATGGGTTAGGGTCGTCCACTAGTCACAGCATTGGCGGTTTGATCCTGCCTCCTCCTGTCAACATGCTGAAATGTCCTTGAGCAAGACACTTAACCCCGATTTGCTCCTGATGACCAGGCAGGTTCTTCACCGCCATCGATAAGTGTGTGGGTGAACAAGAGGCCTTGCAAAGTACTTTGTTCTGCTTGGATTGAAAATCATCACATAAATGCTGTCCATAGAAGGGTTAATCCATAAGTGACGATCAGTGGTAAATGCGTGTATTGTAGAAGTAGTAAGTAGCTGTGGTGAATTTGGGATTTGACTTGATGCAAGTGTTTAGTCAATGCACATCACAGTTAAAAATTTGATAACTGCAGGCACTGTGAATCAATTTCTACTGATTACCTGCACCATTAATATTTATAATGTCTCACACAATGTCTTAAATCTCCCATAGAAAATCAGTTGAATTTGTATCTGATTTGCTACATGTTAACATGATTGTCATGCTCTCTAAAGCACCTCTTTGTTGGCAGCCCTACATTCTCATCCTTGAGAAAAGCACTTGTACCAAGAAAGAAACATGCATTGGGATGAAGATAATCACTCAGACTTTATTATTGTATGCCAGTGTAGTGATTAGAGTCTGATTGGCTCTCTCAGGAAAACTGGATAGTCAGTTCCAGGAAGTTTCAGCCAAGCCAGGATGGAACAGCTCCATGGAAATATCTTGAACTTTGTCGGGAATAAGACCAAATACGATGCATATTGTCATGAATAATTAACTTTTGGTTTAACAGGAATTTTTGATAAATACTGTTTGAGATGGTACTTTGCAAAAACCTTCTTGGCCTCGAAACATTGTAAAAGCAGGCTCCAATTGTTGGCGGCCAGCACTGTAATTACAATCTATAAAGGAAGATTGTTTTAATACGGAAATGGAATCCTTGTCATAGTTCATTCAGAGCAGGCTGCCATATAATTTTATGGCGAATTCCCCGAGGAAAAGCAAAGCCTTTCTTGCAGCTCTAAATCTGGTTACAGTTCTGCAGCAGCTGCAGAGGGGGAACCTGTGATTGCCTATTCAATCTGATAATGATGTTTTATCAGTAAGGAGTAACTACTAATTCATCCACACTGTCTTAATTAAAGAAATGAACAAGAGTGAAGATAAGTTGGATTGAATTGAAGGGTACAACTGTGTAAACAAGGCACATATAATAGGAATTGCTACATTTGCAGCGCTAATGAGAATGATTGGTGTAGTGTTGTTGTCTTCACAGTGTATGTTACCAGGGTCAGCCAGAGTTGTCAATATAGTCATGGAAAAAAAATATTAGACCACCCCTTGTTTTCTTCAATTTCTTGGTCATTTTAATGCCTGGTACAACTAAAGGTACATTTGTTTAGACAGATATAATGATAACAACAAAAATAGCTCATAGTAGTTTAATTTCAGAGCTGATATCTATCCATTTTCCATGTTTTCTTGATAATAACCAAAATCACTTCAGTTCTTACATCAATATCTATGGCATTTTACTGACAAAAACAGTGCTTTTAGGCATTCAATGTTTTCTTTTCTGTCTGTTTTAGTCACATGATACACACGAGTTAGTACTGGATTGCATAACCATTGTTTTTGATGTCTTTTGATGGTCTAATAATTTTTTTCTGTGACTGTATATAGTTTAAAGGTTTCCAGTGTAGGAGGAAGAGGGATCTACATGGAGAAATTGAATGTAATATTCAGAGTTATGTTTGATTAGTGTATAATCACCTTTTTAAAAAAAGATTTCCTATGTTTTTGTTCTCTTACAATAAATCACATTTCTACAGGGGGAATGGGTCACCTCTAAGGTGCCTACAAGGTTTCTACTGCAGCACTGACAAATTACTTCTTTTTTTCCATTTATTACAGACAGGGTCCAGTGTGTTACCATCACCTACTATGTCTCACTAGGGACATTAATCACTATCCCATTAAATAAAATATCAAGGCCATATTTGGTGTCTAGAGAGCATTTTCTTTTTTGTTTTTGGTATCCACCTTCAGTAGGGCTGGGTGATAAAACGTTAACGATATATATATCAATATAACTTTCCTTGATAGAAACATGAGACTTGCTCAGTATAATTTTGACAGAATTCATTCGTCCATGTTTTGACAGACATAAGAACAGCCAATCATAATTAAGTAGCGACACACCAAACCAATCACGCTAGAGCCACAGCAAGTTAGGTTGACACACACAGCACAGATGGAAGAGCAGCTGCAGTATATAATGTTTAGGCTGCAGCAGAGATGAATGTTGCCTCAGGAAAAAAAGAGACCGAGAACTCAAGCGACTGGGTTACTGAAAAGTTGGGTGTGAACCGTTTGGGTTCAGGGCCTTCAATACAATACGGAGATACATGTAGACTATGTGAAGAACGCAAACACTCACCATGGTAAAGTTGGCAAGAGATTCACAGATTCATACTTCGCAGCTCAATAGATCATCGGTTAATAATCATTGAGACAAATGACGGCTTTGTGCAGCTTTGGTAACACAGAGAGAAAACTACAACCCCGTTTTCATCCAAACAAATAGTCCTTAACGATCGGTAGGTGGCATTAACTTGAATGTGGAGCCAGTTAGTGAGTGCTAGTTTAGGAACCATCTGCAAAGTGCTAACCAGAAAATGTATACACACTTAAAAATCAAGAACTTTGCTTGTACTCAGTGAAATAGCACCAGATTTATCTCACACACCCATGAACCTCTTCTGCACACACTACACCACTCAGATTGGACAAATATCATACACAAATTAGCCAAAATATAATATGAGGTGCATCAGTGTATTTAAATGGGCCTATATAGTGTCACCAAATGATGCACTGTTTGCTTATTTGTCTAAGGGTTTGTTTACATGTTT
>JAPQRP010000028.1:30794063-30819306 GCA_037367295.1 Apogon hyalosoma
ATTATTATTATTATTATTATTATTATTAATAATAATAATAATAATAATAATAATAATAATAATAATAATAACAATAACAATAGCAATAGTTGTCTAAGTGTTGGAAATGTTTATGAGTAGCCTAATGTAGGCTGTATTTGAGGAAAGACCACAAATAGGTATCCTAGTCTATTGTGCTGAAATGCCGCCAGGTCTATGGAACATTGTCCATGGTCAAATTCACTTTAATTTAAAAAAAAAAAAATTAAATTTTTTTTATGTATAACCTACTAATTTCAGTTAAGCTGCAGTTAAAAGCAAAGAAGGAAAATATATATTGTTACAACACTTGGAGATGGTTTGAAACTGTTTTATGTATTTGCAAATTTAAACAAATTAAGATGCACATTTTTAACATCAACCAGTCACATGAACAACATGCCCCAATAAGATGCATGCATTCAGTCACACACTCAATTAAGCAGACCTAGAATGATATATAATCCAAATTTTTAATTTAACCGCTATTTAACTGAAGGTGGAAGGTTGCAGGAAGAACCAGCTTCTCTCCCACTGTAAACGGTGAGCCAATTTTTACTATTAATAAAGAGATGTTGTACAAGGCCTCTAACCCACTGTCTGGTGTACCTTCTGAGTGAACAGGTTGGAAATGCTCTGTTTCGAGTGCTGCTCCTTGAGGGCCTGGAAATAAGCCTCATCCTTAGATGCCTTTTCAGGATGTATTTTATTCAGGTGATCCTTTAAATGTGAAGGTTTCATCGCTTCATTAGAAAAAACCTGCTTACAAAGCAAGCATATCAGAAGATGAACATTTATAGGTAAAGGAATAAAGCAAAAGTTAATGTATACTATACTTCCCTCACTTGTCTAGCTTTCTGCCATGTTGTTTGATGTAAGTTTCAGTCTTAAACTTTTTATACATAACTGTGCTTGTGAATAGTTTGATTGGATGTGGATGTGTTTTAACCTGAGAAGCCAGCTTTAGCTGTTGTCAGCCGTCAGGAGCCATCAACACCTCTCTGCCCAAAGATTCTAGAGCGCTCAGCGCTTAGTCAGTGCTGCATAGGAATTTGTTTAGGGCGCTGCAATGGGGTTAACATACCTGTAGGAGAAAAATAAGAGCACCAGCAGTGCTGGTATTTGTAATTATGCCCAAAATACATAGTTTTATCTCATTTCATGTTCAAATGAGCAAAGTTTGTTAATATAGATACTTACATTGTGATGAATAACAGTGACTGGTGTTAGTCACCCCATTTCATTTGTGCCTGAGCACCCCCCTCTCAGCTTTGTCATTCAAAATGCCCCCCCAACATTGTCATAATGACATTGACATAAGTAAAATGTAATATGAAAAAATGCCTTTTGAATAGAACACGAAAATTAATTTTCAGATATATTGCTTTTTTTGTCGTAGTCCAATAACAAATCAATTTGCTAATGTCATTGTTGAGACACATGGTCACACATGCACAGTGAAAAAAATAAAGTAAATAAATAAGCAATTATTATATTGTAGTATGAGCTAGCAATGAATATAGTAAATCATAATAGGTTATGAAGAGGAGTAAAACTGATGAGTGGACTGAGCCAGTTGAGTTTAGCAACTAAGATTGTGCTCTTTGGCCAGTCTGTTTTAGATATATTTAGTTATTTGTTGGAAGGATCGAGTTGGTTAGTCTGTGGTTTTACACAGTTGTTTACACAGATTATTAGCTGACTTAGATAACCCAGTACTCAGTGTTGGAGTGGACTGATCACTGACACTGATTGATCATTGATTCACTGACTGATCACTGATGACGCTACGTTGTGAAAATGTCAGACATTTTTATTCCTTGGCATTTCAGAGGAAAACACTGTATGTTTTACTACTACATTGATCTAACACATGTATTTGCTTGATACTTTTTGAACTAAGATATAGGCTATAAGAGATATGATACACAAAATAATGGAACAACTTTCCTTTCAAATCTTTGTGGTATAATCACAAACATTTAAAGTTACTCATGAAAAGTTCAATATGTAAGATGTGTATGAGCTAAACTTAGGCTATGTTAAAACGTAGCAAGGTATTTTTTTAAAATGGAGATTTCCCCCTCTCCATTTAAAAAAAAAAACACAAGCAGACGTGATCGTTTTTGGAATACCCTACGTTTATACGGCCTGTAGATGGCAATGTAGTGGGACGATCGATTACCATTAACCAGTCAGAATCCTGAAAAGAATCACAACAAAACATTACTTCCGCTATGAACCTATGGAGGTGTAGTTTTCCTGGTTCTGTGTCCAATACGAATAACCAATTCAATGCAATGCAGATGGATGAGCCGGTGACTTTTTTACAATCACAAACTGCTTTTCTGATGTGTCAGAGGGGATGTTAGTTCTGTAATCATTAACAGCTGCGTCTGTTTTTCAGTTATGTTTTGTCTTTCATGAAGACCGCTGTGCACGGACGTAAATGATGTTGTCATTTCCCTTCTCCTAAACTGGACAGAACAGATAAAGGATAAACAAATAAAATGAACAAAACACCTCATAAAAGCCTTATTTTACATCAAGTAAATACACGAAGACCCTGTTAAGAAGATGTAGTGGGCGCTTAGTTAAGATGTTAACATTTGCTAGCCCCAAACTTCCTTATTTTCTCATTTAATCCTTATAATTTCATTTACCAGCTCCATCCTCTCCTTTGAAGCTGGATCATCAAGTGAACTTGGTGGAGTATTTCCTTCGTCCATCTGAGAATCTCCGTTTTTGCGTTTCCCTCTTTTTACATGCAAACGTGAACCTGGAGATTAGCCAAAATCTCCACTTTTGCTGGAGTTATTAGAAACTTTCGTTTACTCTGCGAGTGCCCATCGTTGTCGTGTAAACGATAGGCTCCAATGCAGACAAAAATCTCCGTTTACAAATTCCACGGCTATGTGTAAACAGCACCTTAAACACTTAGGAGAGTCAGTGAGAAATGTGGTGACCCAGTTCAACCCAGCACAGCCACTCCTTCTCGTTCTCCCTTTTGAAGAAAGACAAAAGAGGAGCAAGTCATGCAAAGCTGAAATCACCTTGACATTTGGGTAAAGTATCCATAGTTTGCAGAATCATACATCAGCACATTTTATTTTAGCGAATGGATTATACATTTGCCTGAGACTATACAGGAATTCATGGTTATCATTTGTGTTGAGGAAAGATCTGAGTAACTGATGGATCACTTCCAACAAACACCAGGATATTAGCATTATCACTGGGAGTGTGTTGGCACGCAGAAGTGAACATTATGCTTTAGGCATCACCGTGCCCAGACCCATAAATCCGCTAGAATCTGTCTGAAAACATTTTAATCTTCTTTCAAGACACCAGCTGTAATACGTCCAGAGAGTCCCCATCAAAAGTCAGATATGAAAGGTGCATTTGTCTTATAGAAGCATCAGTCTTCACTTTGAATCTGACCTCTGCCTCTCTGTCTTAAAACCAACCGTCCATCAGCAACACACTCAGCAATCCTGTCTGCCCTTGGTGGACAAACAGCAGATATTTTCTGGACTCAGGAAACAATCACTATTTTTTTTTGTTTATTTTTACAGAGGTGGGAAGTAACGTACAAGCACTTCAAAGATTCAAAGATTCTGTATTGTTCACTAGATGCATAAATGGAGAATTGAGATACTGTTTCTCTCTCACCTTGTTCAATGTCATGAATTAAAAAAAAAAAGGTAAAAATAGAATAAGAATAAATAAACCGTCTAAAGAGTAAACTATAACAGGATATAAAGTGTACATGTCAGGCTATCTACAGTAGCAGCAGTTGTGCAAAACAATAATGGTTATGAGGTGAGAAGGTGCATAATGGAACCAAGCAGCAGCAGATATGACAGTAGTGCAATGTTTATATAAAGTGCAAAAGACACGTTGTTATTGTGCTTAGAAATGCAGGACAAAAAAGCCTGAATTTGAAAATGCACACCTTCATTCTGCAGCTCTCATTTCTATATCCACATCAAAAACACAGATTATATGACATTGTTTCATGCTGATATGGGAAAGTAAAGCCAAAACATCACAGTTATGGGAGATGCAGTGTGATATTTGAATTTTTGCAACTTTTGCACTAAACATTCAATGAGCACAAACAGTTTTATTGCCCAAGTGTCAAAGGTCAAGACTGCTGTGACCTCATGTCTGTCCATGAGCAGGATGTCTCAGAAATACCTAGAGGGATTTTTTTCTGGTTCTAATTTTGCACTAACATTCACTAGGACTTGTGGCTGGACTGATTAGAGCTGGGTGTCCATAACAGCTAGTAACTGAAAGAACTGCATTAAGGGATAAGGATGCAAGGACGGTGGACACAACTGACTGAATGTATGGTTATTGTTACATTTTAGTACAAATATTAAACAAATGCATTAGTTTGATTTTAAGTTATCTAAGGGATTTGCATCATTCCACGCTTTCACATCATAAATGGATAGAACAACAGCAAACAGAAAAGACAATGATCCCTAGGTAAATCCATCACTTAACTGACAAGTGTAACAAGGAAGACATAAAAGACCAGATAAATACAGGAAACTCAATTATGAAGAAAAGGTCTCATTATTTTCAAGATCAGTCACTGACATTAAAAAATTGATTTGCACATTCTAGAAAAGATAATCATTATTCATCTACACTATTTCAGTATATAGATTTTTTAGAATGGCTCTATAGTCTTCAGACTATGTTAATATATGACTTGAGCTTCAGTTTACATCATACAAAAAGCCACCAGAAATGTCCTTCAAACACCTAATTCGACTTCCATATTTCAAGTACATTTCAGAGCCTGTTGTTTTTTTCACTTTTACATGTACAAAGAAGTTGAATCAGTACTTCTGCTTTTGTCTGTCTTTCACACAAGTAGCTCTATTTCTAGTTGAATGAAGAATATGTGTAATATTTCCACCACTGTTATTCTTGTTGTTGTGAAACTTTAAAGTTTATGGCTGTTAGCTTGGATCAGTCCCTCTAGATGCCTTTTATAAGCTCAAAAAGCAGTGGTTGAAAAGGATTTATATATTTATCATTGCACTTCACTCTTCACAAAGAGTTAAGACTGACATCAGTGAAATGTATTTAAATGGAAGCTCATCTGTTTTCTGAAGTTGAGTAAGTGACATTAAAACGCTCTCAGCACAGGCTGCCTTTTAGTATCTTATCAAAATTTGAAGCCTCTGCAGCTGCTGAAGTGATTTTATGTGTCATTTGTGTTGATCAACAACCTTTGCGACCTTTGTCATTATTACAGTCATTTCATGCTATAGAGCAGTTAGCACATCGCTTAATGAGCCTTTGAGGTTCTTGGGAAGCAGTAGAAGCAGCAGTATAAAGGAGTGATGGTTTGAGAATGCCAGGGAGTGACCTTACAGGAACAGCAGCACTGACTTGTCTCCAATCTACCTTCTCTGCGCTGATTTTATTTCAGTGAGAGCCTGAATGGCTTCCACTGGCAGCTTGCCATTCAATAAAGGGGAGAAAGAGGAAACTCTTTTCCACATCACTGCAGAGTTGAAGGGGATTACCACACTTTTACTTTTTTCGTATAATATTATCAGCCCGGAGCAGATACATTTTAAGGTAGTTCTGTAAACTTTATATGCATTTCTACTGTGTACTGAGTTTAAACTGGCCCAGATTTTACTCACATAGTTCAGCAGCTTATTGATATAAATTCATTCTTTACAATTTCACATGTAACAAAACTTCTGTGGAATTTTAAATAATGGTGTCAATGCACAAAGTGTCATCTACATAAACTGAACAAGTGGTGCCTGGCACAACAAACCCCAACCCTCACACGTATTGTAGCTTCTTTTGGCATCGATCCAGCTAATGTCATCATGTCTATTTGTGTGGTGATGTCAGCATATCAACTGCCTCTATATATGTGCCAAGTTTGAAGTAAATTGAAACAAAATTGATGTTTGTATAGATATTTGAAATTTTGCCAATTATAAGTAAATGGGAGAAGAAAAAAGATATTTTAAATTCTTTAAAAATATTAACGTTAACCTACTTTTCCCAAAATATGTTCACATTTATTCTGGGTCACTGGTAATCTATAAACCCAATTTGGTATGAATTCAAACAAAGGTTTTGCTGCTACAGACATTTGAAATTTCATCCATTATAGGTAAATGGGAACCTTTTCTTTCTTTCTTTTTTTTTTTTATTCGTTAAAAATTTGAACTTTGACCTAGCGTTCCCAAACTGTAATCAGATCTATTCTGGGTCACTGGCAATCTATAAACCAAATTTGGTATGAATTCAACCAATAGTTTTGCTACTAGAGTGTTAACAAACAAACAAACAAACAAACAAACCGAACCAAAAACAGTGACCTTGCCTCCCCTTCAGGGGGCAGGTTAAATATTCATTCTTCCATTTGTTTTTGAAAGTGACAGAAAGCCCAAAATAATTTACCCAATAAAAATTTGTTTATCTGCAAAACACAAGACTATTAAGTTTGAGTCCCTCAGACAGACCAAGAAGATCTGAATAAAAATCAATTAAATATGTTCCCTAAAGATTTAAAAAGAATTTGAGGAAACAGAACCACTGGAGCAACATTAAATGCTCAGTGAGATTCACAAGGCCATGCAGGAAGTTCATCTAAGAAATCAAAATATCAGAAACATCAGTGATACTGTTTTTTTGTTTAGCAATAGCTGTTGGGAAATTTCAACTCGCCTCTGCCCAAAAACTCAGGAGGTCAACCTCGAGAGGAGTTGACAAGATTACAGGCTTATTGTTTGTGTACTCAGTGGCAGCTACAAATTAATCTCTTGCTGCTAAAATTACTGCCTTAAATAAATTAATTGAATTATACTAAATATTTTAAGGGATTACAATTAGAACCATGTTCATTTGGTCGTGTAACTGAAAACGTTCATTAGAAAGTTTTGAAATTGTTCAGTCAACTTTGTTATCTCTCCTGATGTTAAAGAATTACAATGATGAAGAAAATGTAGACCTAGATATTTTAAGAGGGGAAAAAAATATCGCCCATTTAATGCCAAAGCACTCCTGTATCTCCGGTTTGTGTAATTAATTAAGAGATCACATCTTTAACAAACTTTAAAAACTGCTTAACCACAGGTCTCTGCTGTGGGAGTCATCCATCAATTTGTAATGCCCGGAGAACTCTGAAGTAATTTTCTGTACTTGGACAGAGGCTTAAGAAAAGCACACGCACAGAGATTTCTGAGCAAGGTAATCATGAGTTTAAGACATGCTGTCCATTTGCAGACTCAGTAGAGCTGAACTTTCTTGGATTGAAAATCGGACACTTGTTGGAGTGCGGGCTATGGCATTTCACCAAATCGTCTCATAAACTGGAGCCAGTGGTCCATACTTCACTGAATAATTCAATATTCAAATCAAAAATCTGGAGAGGCTGTGGAGCGGAGTGTTTAAGAGTTAAGAGGAGCAAAAGAATGGGACCAAAATAAGTGCACTAAACAACTACTACCAAATTAACAAATGAAGGACCATCCATCCATCCATCCATCCATCCATCCATCCATCCATCCATCCATCCATCCATCCATCCATCTGCATGACTAAACAGGGAGTTTTAAAACTGAATTTGTTTCCTATTTTCTACTTCATACTGTAACTTGAGAATATTAAACTGTTCAGTGTCTCACTCTGTGCCTCCCAAACCCAGTCGCTCCTTTGTAATGTGTTCATTACAGTCTCATTATGCTCAAATGATGTACTTTGTTCCTCATCACTGTGTTTGGCAGGCCAGTTGGCGGTGGGAACCTGTGAAATAGTGATGCTCAACAGAGACAGCAGCGTCCCCAGACGAACCATCGCTAGGCAGACGGCCCGCTGCGCCTGTCGGAGAGGCCAGATCGCTGGGACCACCAGGGCAAGGCCGGCATGTGTAGATGGTGAGTTCAATGAGCATTTCATCTTTTATTTCCAAGAACATGAAAAGGGAGGGCTATGGTCAGTCCCACAGAGTTTAATTTAGTTCATAAATCTTCCCTCTAAAAGCACCACTCTCTCACCTGAACAACACCACTCTGGCAGTTGGTCAAACCCTCATACTGGGGTTTTTAGTCTACCATTTGTCTGCACATGGTCAATTTAATAATTTCCTGTCTCAGACTACTTTATTATTTGCCCAGGAGCAGCCTTTAAACTAGACTTCCGCACTGTACATTTATTTTGTGTAAAGCAAGATCTTTTTAATATACACAATGTGAGCTCAGGGATTTTTGCTTGTGTAATCTAAACTCATAAGTCAAAGTCTGACACAGTGGTAAATAAAAAGTTGATTATCCACCCTTGGTAAACAAGCAGTAAAACACTCTTTCTATTAACATCCAGTTTAACTTAAATGAAGCTGTACCAAGGGTACTGAGTTGTTTTTTGTTTGTTTGTGACAAAGTAGGTAAAGTGGTAAACAGTGCTAGTTCAATTATATTTGGTCTCAGTATTATTATAATATATAAAAGATTGTTATGTGTTTATTTTACATGACACAGGTATATCTGGTATTAATAAGTATCTCATGTGCTTACATTAAGGTTGCCTTTGAGACTTTTTAGCTCTGGGTGTTGTTTGTTGACAATAGCATTTACCAGCTAACATTAGTTAAATGTTGTCCATATAGCGCCAAATCTACAGAAAATGGATTGTACCCACTTATTGAATAGGGAACTTGTAGACATGCCTGCAATTTGCTCTATTTTAAGAGCTTGTTCACAAAAGATTTGATGCTTATCACATGCTGGCAAAATATGTCCATAAACATTTTTTGTGTCAGTGATTCTAGGGTTTCATGTGTTTCTCTGCTTTTCAGCCACAGATTGGTCTATCATGACAACCAGCGAAACAGCAAAAACCCTCAAATTGTGAAGAGACGTGCAGACAGAGCTCTCCACAGTCAATCCAATGCTAATGCATAATAAACTGAAATGTCCAATGAAATAGGCCTCAGCTATTAATATAGTTCAGTTCTGACATGTTTGATTAATGTGTGACTGTTATGTGTCACTGACTATATCTTTGATTTTTTTCAGAAACATTAGTACTGATATTAACAGATAGATGTATGTAGCAACATCTCTGAACTACAAAAGAGACTGTATCCATGTACAATGGTGCAGCAGCTGTAACTTTAATGACAGGAGGCTGATTAGGATTTGATGGATTTTAAAATTGTGTGTTCTGCAGCTCTCAAAAGACATTCGCATACATGTTAATTACATTGGTGCTATCTGCTTGGCAGCACAGTTTGCAGTGAATTCTACCCCTTGTGGCTGCTTTGTGCAATGTGCACAATGGTTTTGTCTCATTTGTAGTTTTGCATCTGCAAAAGACACACAATCCATGGGTTCAGTTGCACTGCACTTTTGAAATCTCAGGACTGCATTTTAGTTTTTGCTCTTTTGTTTGTCTTAGTGGTTGGAAATCTGGCTAGTTGTTGGATGTTTGCAGACTCATAGTTTTGTTTCTATAAAATGTCAAGTGAGTTGAACATTTTTAAAAGTTTATTTGTCGTAAACAAATGAAGATGCATTGAGCCGTCAGAAAGTGGCACTGTAGGCCTTGTGATGCATGTCTGTAAAGCTAACTTATTAGCTAACAGTAGCTATTTTTACCCTGCTCTCTGAAGGGGAGGCAAGGAATATTGTTTTTGGTTCAGTTTGTATGTTGGTTTACACTCTAGCAGCAAAACTATTGGTTGAATTCATACCAAATTGGGTTTATAGATTGTCAGTGACCCAGAATAGCACTGATTACATTTAGGGAAAAGTAGGTCAAAGTTTAAATTTTTTATGATTTAATTTTTTTTTTTTTTTTACCATTTTCTTATAATGGGCAAAATGTCAAATGTCTGTAACAACTGAACTATTAGTTGAATTCATACCAAATTTAGTTTATAGATTGCCAGTGGGCCAGAATAGATGTGAACACATTTTGGGAAAAGTAGGTCATGGTTCCAATTTTTTTAGGAATTTTTAAAATCTTTTTTTTTTTTTCCATTCACTTATAACAAACAAATTTCAGATGTCTATAAAAATATCAATTTTGTTTAACTTTACTTAAAAGTTGGCACTTATATAGAGGCAATTGATATGCTGCATCAGCACATGTATAGACATGATGACATCAGCTGGATTGATTCCAAAATAAGCTACAATACGTGTGAGGGGCGGGGTTTGTTGTGCCTGGCACCACTTATGTATGTAGGCAATCGTTGTTGAAGAAAGGCATTTAATATAAGGAAACAAACAATTTCAACACAAATACAACAAGTGGTGCCAGGCACAACAAACCCCACCTATATTGTACCTAATTTTGGCATCGATCCAGCTGATGTCATCATGTCTATGTGTGTGATGATGTCAGAAAATACCAATTGACAAAAAATTTTGAATTTTTACCTACTTTCCCCAAAATGTAATCACATCTTTTCTGGGTCACTAGCGTCTATAAACCCAATCTGGTATGAATTCAGCCAATAGTTTTGCTGCGACAGACATTTGAAATTTTGCCCATTATAAGTAAATGTGGAAAAAAAAAAAGATTTTAAAAAATCATTAAAAATTGCAACTTTGACTTACTTTTCCCAAAATGTAATCAGATCTATTCTGGGTCACTGGTAATCTATAAACCTAATTTGGTATGAATTCAACCAACAGTTTTTCTGCTAGAGTGTTAACAATCAAACAAAGAAACAGAACCAAAAATAATACCCCTTGCCTCCTCTTCGGGGGCGGGGTAATACACTTTTAACTAAATACTCGGCTAATTTGGTCAATGTGGTTTCTTGTGGTAAAAGCATGTGCAGTTTAATATTACTAACCTTGCGCTTTGGGAGACGTATTTGAGCAGCTATTTGTGAAGTAATGTGACATTTGCTGCACACAGCTTTTTTTGTGACATCATTTTACATCGAGAACTGTCAGTTTGTGTCATAGCCTATTGGATTTCCAACCATTTCAGATTTAAACCAGAAATAGTCTTGAGCATATGTTACACTTTGGTGCTACTGCTGACCATGTACCAAATTATTATTTTCAACTGTCAATTGTGATGATTATTTTCTAAATTAACTGAATAGTTGTGTGGAATATTCCACAGAATGGCTTGCTCATGCCCCAAAATGATATCCTCAAATGGCTGGTTTGGTCCAAAACTCAAAGAAATAGAGTACCATCTTAGAACAGGAAATAATCTGAAAATATATATAAAAAAAAAAAAAAATAGGAAACTACAGTTTAAACAAAACTACCTTTTCCATGAAACAAATACTCAAACCATTAGTGAACTTTTTTTTTTTTATAGTGGGTAACAACTAATCTATTTATCTGTTCATAACTGCTCTAAATGTACCCGAGTTAATCAATGTACCAAAATCCCTGGCTGAAGTAGTCCAAGGCTCTCTGATGTCTGCAGTTGTTCTTTCAGACTGCATCCAGTCAAATTTAAGCATTAAGATGGGAGAAAAAAATCTAATCAGCAGAGTTCACCAATCACCAGCAAAAGCTTATATATTCAGTTCTCCCCTCCTTTTTGTAATGGATAAACACTAAAAACTAAGGCTTACAATTTTAGATTCATAGAAATCTATAGTGAGGGTTTTTAAAGGCTGTAATAAAGGAGCAGTAAATGCAGTTTGGCCAGCTACTTTACAACTAACACAACGGAAATGCAACTGATGTATGTTCCATCTCAGCTAAACTTGTGCTATGTTCGAATTTAATGAGCATGGAAACAAATAATCGTCATTTTTTATAACTGTTTCACTAGGGCTGGGCGATAAAACAATAATGATATATATCGCAAATTAACTTGTCCTCGATGGAAATATGAGACATGCTTAATACAATTTTGACAGAATTCAATTGTCCAGATGTAAGAACAGCCAATCATAATTAAGTAGCGCTGCACTGAACCGATCATGCTAGAGCCATGTCAAGTTAAGTTGACATACACAGCACAGGCGTAGGAGCCAGCTGCATCACACGCTAATGTTTGGGCTGCAGCAGGAGATAATTGTTGCTACCTGATCCATACCTGGAAACTGGATCGGTACCTCGCATGTGCAAAATTGCATCACGTCTCTCATTCAACGTTATCATTTGCAGCTGATTCCACATGCGCTTTTGTCTGTGCTTTACGATTTACGGCACACTGCCATCGCGACAGTGCATACATAACCCTTAATATAACAATAATATGTAAAGATAACATGCTGCCATTGCATGAAATTCATGACAGTTTCTGTAGGTCCACGTTACATCCGTTAGTTTTAAGTTAAGAACTTGAGTGACAATTCTTTTTCATTTTATTCTGAACAGTAGAGAATGTATAAAACAAGTTGAATGAAGTTGTCAGTTAATAATAATTTCTGCCCTAAGATATTGATATGATTCATTAATATTCTTACTTTTTAGTGGATCACTGTATCTTGGTAGTATTGCAAAATCAATAAAAAAAAACCAAAACAAACACTGGACAAGTTTTTTTTTGCTATCAGTTTGTGTTTAAACAATCAAGAGGCGCCAATGGGTCAAGAGCTGTGTTGCATCTGCATTTCTCATAGCAGTCTCTTCATACAGAATGTCTCTTCTATTCAAATAGGATTTTATTACAATTAAAGGAACATCTGGAAGCTGTTCAATTAAACCCACAATGTATATTTAATTAAATGTAAACATAATAACAGTAAACACGTGAGAAACCCATGTGTAGATGTGTTTCTCTGTGCTTCACTCATGCGGGGTACCGATCCGGTTTCCAGTTACAGATCGGGTAGCAACAATAATGACTGTTCCCACAGGAGAAAACGTTGCCTTCAGAACAATATGGAGGTGTACCGAATGAATACATGTAACCTATGTGAAGAACACAAACACTCGCCTTGCCTTAAGTTTCACTTTCGGTTTTATGGCAGTAATGGTAGTTAAGGAATGCACCTCCATACCCCCGGTTTTGTTTGGTGAAGATGTCTGTTTTGTTTGTGTTCCCTTTTAAAACTTGAAAGCTTTTGCCTGATGGTCAGACTTTTAGTTTAGTTTTAAATATATGTACCTGTTTTATTTATCTGAAACAGTTGTATAATGTTCTTCAGCATATCTGTCATGTTCAATCTCTGGGAGAAAATAAATCATATTTAAATCAAAAATAGCCTTCTGATGTCTTCACAGCTAACGTATGAACAACGGAAAATTTAAGCTTGATAAAAATAGTGATTTGATTTATATTGTGATATATATCAATATTGTCTGATATGGAAAAAAATCATATCACAATAATTTTTTTTCATATTGCCTAGCCCTATGTTTCACAATAATAGTCCCAGCCAGCTGATTGCTCTTCATTCACACCAACAACAGTGGCAAATATTAGGTTTGTGTCAGAGTGAACATTAAGTGGTGAAATTGTGTGTGAAAGTAATTTAAAGCCTGGAATGAGGATGGAGGATTCTGCTATAAAGCTGGAGTTTGTTTTCAGTGTCATGTCTTTAAGGCCATATTCCCTAATGTCAAGCTTTAACAGCAGCAACAAAGTGCAGTTGCCAAAAAAAAAAACAAACCCAATTTAGACAAAACATATGGGTTTCCTCATTCCTTCATTAAAAGCAACTGCTGATATAATTTGGTTGTTTAACCCGGCAGTCAATAATCACTTTGCGTGTCGGCCTTTTTGATGTCTTCTCAATTGTTTGACGCCTGACTGTGTGGTTGGTTGTCTGAATTAGGCCATCCTCAGTCAGCAAGTGTGATGTCTGCAAATTGGTAATCACTTTGTGCCCCTTGGTTTGTCCTCAGGGTGTATCATGTTGAATTTTCCTCATCCTCTGGTGTTTTTAATATACTCCAGCTGAATAAAGATCACTGGTAATGGAGACGGTGCCATGCTCAGCCACTTCGGAGATAAGACTTTATACTTTGAAGCCACTCTCTCTGTGTTATTGGACTATATCTAAGAGAGAGTGATAGGAGGGATGAGAGAACTATGGTGGTAGGGGGTAGGGTTGGTGGGGGCGGCGTTGACACAGACCATCTGCAGTGTTGATTGGATCTCACAATAGTACAATCACACATCAGATGCACCGATTAGTTCCATCACGCAACGACTCATGTTGGCCTTAATCTAATAGCCCTGCCTGGAGTCCACAGCCCCACAGTCCCTCGGCCGGTGTCACACTCCCTACACCGCTTTTAACCACCTCAGTCTCTCTGCAGTCGCCTCTCTGTAATACTCACCAGATGCTAATTAACTTAGAGAGAACTATGATTACAGCAGCAGGAAATTGATTATTACTGGCTTCCTGCTGCGCCATGCCCTACACTCCATTAATAGCCAGTGCATTAAAGATGGAACCTGTTGCTCCCAGGCTCATTTAAAGGCTTTTCACTGACAGCTGAAATTATACCTATCATCACAAGCCTCAAATGAGGTTGTTCCATATTGCTTGAGATGCAAAACTCTTTTTCTGTTTACATGTACTTTAACATAATAGAGATGTATTGTGTAAGATTTACAGAGATTGAGGAGTAATCTAATTACATAAATGGCATATATGTCGTGTTTTCATCAGTGAAGTTCACATTATCTTCCCCTTCAGGAAACTCATTCTCTGCATTTCACGCATCTTAGCAGGGTTAGGGCTGCATTTCCTCTAAGCCACTACCTTGGTCAAGGACACTCTTTGGCATTGGATCATGTGGGAAACCAGTAGAAAAACTTGTGACAATGGAAAACCATTCACAACTGGTGAGAGAATGGCCCAGTTCTGACCAGGAATTGAACCAAGAACATTTTACTTGGAGAAGCATGAATCACTATGTTTTTGTTGCTCTTTATATCTACAAAGAAAATGGTCCAACACTGTTGCATTGCCATGTTTCTACACTAGCTCAGAACAGGTTCTCAGTTTCCTTTACTCTCTTCTTAGTGTGGGCGATATCTAGTGTTAAGGTACTAAGCTAACAGTAGCTAGTATTGCACATATAGATATTATAAAAGAAGTTGTTGAAAGCTGTTTTAAAGCCTTGAGTTTGCATTTTTGATTTTGGCTATATTAGCTTTTTGGCTCCAGAAGTGACCATATTTGGACAGAAGGGTCAAGTTGAAGAGGGACAAGTAATGATGAGTGAGCAAATGCTAAAAACCTAATTACTAACAAGGTGACTTTTGTGAAGTCTGTCATGCAGCTCTCCCCTCCCATTTTCTGAACTTCTTAGTCTTCAGGAGGGCCGCAGCCTAATCCCAGCTTCTAAGAGGCAAAAGTAAGGTAAACCCTGGTCATCACAGTCCTGACATATATAGACAAACAACCACTCATTCTCACATTCATAACTATGACTATGGCATACTACAACTATGGCCAATTTAGATTGACCAGTTAACCTATTAAAGCGGATGTCTTTGGACGGTGGGAGAAGGCTGAGCACTCAAAAAGAACCCATGCAAATCAGAAGGGGTGTAACAATACATCAATCCACATCGATACATCGATTAATTAATTAACCATCCAATTACATCAATGCACAATGACAACATCGATCCACATCGTCATCTTTAAGATATGCCTTTATTTTGTGAAATTCACAGAGCACGTCTGTATGTCTGTCACCATTTCCTCCGTACCCCCGCCGCCTTCAAACAACGTGAATAGTGGCATCATGGCTAGTGCGAGCAGCCAAAAAAAGGCCGATGATGACGACATACGCTCACCTCTTGGAAATAAACTGATGGTGTGGAAATATTTTGGATTCTGATGGAAAGATGATTGAACAGACAAAACTCACACCATTTGCAAACAGTGCCAGTGTGAGTTAAAATATTTGGGAAACACAACGAACTTGGCTGGGCACTTAAAGAAAAAGCACGGGCTCGCCCCCTGTGCTAGCTCCGCCATGCGTGAGCGTGTATTTAGCACTGCAGGTGACATTGTGCTTCAGAGTGCAGTGTTTTGTCTCCTGAACATGTTGTTCAGCTGTTTTTTTTTTTAAGAAAAACCTTTTAAAGAAGAAAACTAGAGGACAGTTGTAGAGTAAAAGCCAAAGAGCTGTCACCACATTACTGATTATCACATGCAAAGGACTTTATTTGAAGTATTTAACTAATACAAAATGCCCTAAGAATGTGTGGAATTGTTGACATTTGTTTTGCTCCAACTTGTTCTCCAGCTGAAATTTCTTATTTTGTTTTGATTAAGAAAAATGTTTCTCCCAAGAAGCAGTGGATACTGGATGGTGCAATAGCTATGGTGCAGGATGAGTGAACTGCATTTGGAAGAATAGGTTAAGGAGTGACCTTGGTTTAGTTCTGTTAAGTGTTTTGTTTCAGACACTAAAAAAAGAGTGAAGGTTTATACAAAATTCCTGCTTTAATTTATATAAAACGGACTTGAGGTTCTTTGAGTTTTGTTTTATAGGATGTGAATTGTTCTGTATGATTGAAAGGTCATCAAGGGGTCTTTAAGTTAACTGATTAAAAAAATGCACTTAAACATGAGAAATGTGAGACTATAGTGAACAAGTGGTCTATTTTTATTTATTTATTTATTTTTACTTAAGAAGAATACTGTTTACATTGTTTATTTAATGTCTAATACCTAAAAAGACCTTAGAAATAAAATGATCAAATCATATTTCAGTTGTTTTTTGTGAGTTCATATAAATGTAAATGATTGTGTGAGATGGGTATATGATATCACATCATATTGATCACAGGCTTGTAAATCGAATCAAATTGAAATCGTATCATGACAGACTTTGTGATATTGCCAAACATTGTATCGTCATCCAAACATATCGATGTCGTATCATATGATGAAGCTGGTGATATACACCCCTACAAATCCAAAGACTCCATATATACATAGATTACCTGATGCCCTTTCACTGTCACTGAAATTTCACTGAAAAGAGACTGTCTTCCATTCTTCTGTGTTGAGCCATGGAGAAGATCAGGGAATCTGATCAGTGGTCAGTAAATACAGCTTTCAGTAACAATTTTAAGCACTCGACATGTCTGAAATATACCTGTGATTAGACAAAGTCTGTGTCATCTGACAGATTTCCAACAGTCACAGGAGCTGGATTTTTTTTTTTTTTCTCAGACTGTTTCAATTGCAATATGTTAAAAGGTAATTATGGAATTTTTAATATCATTAAACACTATAACTACATGGACTATCATTAGTGAAGACTTGTCATGCCATATGGAAATATGTTCAGATATCCTCTGTGACATTTAACTGATTCACATTTATTTTTGTCATGAATTCATAATATTGGGTCTTCACTCCACACAAATCAATTTACCTACTTATAAACACGTTTATTTGTTTGTATCTCCAGGGCTTTGGTCTGTGCTTTTTTTATTTCACCAAGTTGTTATTAACCCTGTGAAAGCTCACTGTTCCCTTGGTCAGTTTAATATAATTCTCAGCAGCAGCAACAGCAGCAGACCACTATCTTTCCCACATGTGTTGATAGAACAGTGACCTTTTGAGAAAGTGTAGCTATTACCAGCTCCAAATATACTGACTGTACTAATGTGGAGAACTTTATAATAATAATGTTCAGTACAATGATAAGCACTGTTGTAGCCTGAACATTTCACATGCATCTAAATGCCAAAACCTGATTTTCTTTCCAGGGAGTTGAACAGATATACTAACAGCCTTGTACTGTAATACAGGAACATAACTGTCCAACCTCATGCAATAGATCCACTTCAATTTAATAGTCTTTTGTTGTTACAAATGTTATGTTGTTTATTTCTTTGTGTAACAAATGATGTTCTTCACATTGATATTTTTCATCATTTGGTGGCTACTTTGCTTCTTTGCACAGTATGGAGGCAGTCAGGTCATTAACATGAAGGCTACATAACAAATATGGAGGAGAAGGAGTGTAACAGATCGGAGTAATTCTGAACAGTTTCTGAACAGAATTACTCCAGCTGAAATGAAACGAGGAGTGACTTCTGTCACATGGTTTAGATATAAAGAGACCAGACCAAATAACCATATGAATTGTCACACTGCACTCCACCAGACAGACTCAGTCATTAATAATTTATATTTTGTTATATCCTCAATTGAAGGTTTCCACTAGATATTAAGTGAATGGATACAATAGTCAAACATGTCAGATATCAACAAGTTTTATTTTAGTGTTTCATTCTAAGTGCAATAAGAAAACTTTCCAAATAGACATTTTTACATAAGTTATTCATTCAGTGTGTAACAATGAGCTGCCATTACCATGGTTGGCTTAGCATAATTGCTGTATAATTTATTTTTGGAGGACAATGTAAGATGTTTAAAGACAACTGGTGACTTTTATGGAAATATGGGGGAAGAAAAAACACTCGTTTTAGTTAAGGAAAAACTATTTATTAAATTCATTCATTCATTAACTGAACCCACTTTATCAAATTATTTAAAAAACAAATAAAATTGTGAGTCGGTATGTGTCCGATGACGGATTCGCATCCAGCCGTGGGGGCCAGGTTTCCTGCTCTGTTTCTGAGCTGAGGAGAGAAGCTGTGTATTAATTGATTAGTTAATAGAATGGGCGGTTGAAATGTTGACGTGTAGCTTATCAACAGAGAAAATGGTTATGATAATAATGAGAAATGCATGGTAGACATGAGCTTACCGATGTCATGTTCCTGGTGGAACAGTCCATTGAGCAAAATAGCCCCTGGGGACTCAATGGGCCAATTGTAGTAGTGTGTGTAAGTAGTCCCCCTGTTCCAGTTGGTACATCTTCCACCACTTGAGAGAGCATTGGTGTAAATTCCTCACAGTTGTCTTTGGTTGTGGTATGGAGGTATGGAGTTTGGTTTTAGAGTTTTGCTGAAAAGTTCTTGAAATAAACCAGAAAGGTAAAAACCTTAAAGTGCCTCTGACTGAATTCAGTTTCTACTATTTTTGCTGCCTTGATTGCTCGGCCAGCTTGACACTGTTGAAAATATGCATATGTTTCATCATCTATAATCGTTAGAGCTGCCCAATATATTGTTTGAGCATCATCATCACAATGTACTTGTGTGCAGTAGTCACATCGCAGGTCCTGCAATGTAGGAGGGACATGAACTCAATGTGCTCTCATTTAATTCAGTGTTTTCCAACCTTGGGGTTGTGACACCACATGGGGTCATCTGGAATTCAAATGGGGTCACCTGAATTTTCTAGTAATACATAAAAATAAAAAAATACTAATAAAAAATAGTTTTTAATGATTTAATATATATTTCATTATAATTAAAACACCACACACTTTTCCTAATAAAAATCAAATTCAAATAAAATGCAGGATATAATATCTGAGAGAACATACCTTGACCCAGTCATGTGACCGTGTGTTCATAGTTTGAGTTATTGTTTTTTTCCCAGTATTAATTTGCAGCCTTGTAAATACAAGCTGGACTGACTGTACATATCCTGACCAAGGAAAATGAAATTCTCACTTTGTGCAGTATTCTCAACCTGGCTTTTCTGCCTCCATCCATAATAATATACATTATATAGCCTAAATGGTGTTTAAAATTAACGTTTATTTGCAACATAGTATAGCAAACTTTTGCATCTTGGAAAAAAAAAAAAAAATTAGCCAAAAAAAGTCTCCGTTTTGAATGTCTGGGGTCACCAGAAATTTGTGATGGTAAAATGGGGTCACAAGCCAAAAATGTAATTCATCTAATTCTTCTGATTTAATTTCAAGGGTACCTGACACACTGTGCACAACAATCCACCAATCACAATTGTTCTTAGGTTTGCCGAAGCAGACCACGCCGCTTCACACAGAGTGAGCCGCTGTTAACAACATTGAAAAATGAGCAACAAACAAGAGAAATTAACTGAAAATGAAGACCTGGTGCCCAAAATAAAAGCAACATCAGTAATCTGGAATTATTTCAGCTACAAGAAGGATGATACTGAAACACGTGTTCTGTTTCGATAGTGCCTTGCAATTGTTGCCACAACGAGAGGAAGCACAACTAATCTGTCTGACCATTTACGTTGGCACCACAGAGCTATTTCATATCGCAATATATATTGCAGGGTTTAAAAAATTACAATATCATTTTTTTCCAGTATTGTGACCGTATCAATTCCCAGTCAGATTGCTTTCTGTGTTGAGCATGCCTGTTCTTAGACACCATGCAGTTTCCTTCCAGTGTCCCCTGCAGTCAAAGGAAGGTACAGATAGGTTAATTTTCCTGTCCGTGCCCTTTACCAAGGTGTTGATGAAGATCTGCAGTTGGTCCCCAAGTGCCCTCAATGGCAGCTCACTGCTCTTAATTTGCTAAGGCTTATGCTAATTTCAGGTGCTGTGTGTGTGTGTTAGGATGGGTAAAATCCAGGGACTCAACCAACAGCAACAGAGCAAACAGAGTTAATGTATAACCTTTTATCTGGGTATGAAATGAGTGATAAGGTGTGATGGATGGATGGATGGATGGATGGATGGATGGCATCTATGTGTATTAATGAGTTTAATACACTAATATTCTTCTTCAGTGTTGTGTTCTTGGCAGAGGACTGCCATCGACTGTCAGGTGACAGCATAAAACAAGTTGTTTACAGCTCTTAGCACAAAATGGTGCAGTCTATCGTGTAACCGAATACAAACAAAGGTGTTAAAGAGGATTATTTAAGCTGCTAATATCAATATTTCAGTTTTCTTGCCTCTAAAAGACACATTTGTCTCAAATTGGCCAAGTGCTGACGTATATTATATAAAGCAGTTCATCGTAGAAATAGAAAGTCCATTTATGATTCTTCAGCACAAGAAGTGCTAGGTTAGTCCTTTTTAAAATGCATTAATTTGTGTCACAAATTTTGCTATGAAGTCATGACAACTGGAAAGAATTTCAGATTTTCTGGTGAAATAACTCAGATGACAGATGACTGTAGCAACTCAGCGAGTTTGCACTGTTGAGTACAGTATTTTGTTAAGAAAACCCTAAATTAATCTTCATAGAGTTATGTCAGGGAAACTGACTATGCAGACTTTTTAAGATACAAGCATAGTTTCCTGCTCTCTCTGAGCTCAATCAGCTGAATTCTATCTTCATCAAATCTCAACCTGACATGTTCCATGCTTGCCAATCACATACAAGCTGTCAAACCTTTAAAGTGTTGCGTCATTCCGCTGTCATTCAGCTGTCATTTCTTTTTCATGACTGTTCTGGAACATCATCTGGTCCTAGTTTACTTCTCTGAAGGCATCACATCCTCAGTTCCGCTGTGTCTAAATACTAAATATCTATTCCTTTTCTTCATGATGTTTCAATATATTGCACCTACAAACTTGGTCATTTTCTCTTCATTTCATTTTAACTCTGCGCTGATTGAAATGTTATTGTTGTAGGTCGTAATGTGTTTTGTAGTGTAACACGTCTTCTCGCTTCACTGTGTACTTCATTACAAACATGGCTTGGTACTGTCTGGTTGACTTGTTAGATGTTTTTTAGTTAAGTAATACAAATGTTCTTCAGTAAATATTATTTTCCCTTTTCCCTTATTTCATAGTAGTCTTATATCAGGGTTACATTTTCAAACTTCAACTCAGATCAAGTACATATCCCATTTGCGTTATGTTTTAGCCTGTAGTCTCTTAAGTGTGATGCAAAAGAAATCAGTTTGTCTCACACATACTGTAGTTATTTGTGACAAGCTATATCATGTACTTGATATGTACAAACTTTATCATGTACTTTAATCTTTATTTTGACGTGTATATAACCCTTAAAGACCCAAACATCCACTGCTGACCAAAAACATCTACCAATCTAAAATGTTTAATACCTGTTGATCTACTAATCCTATCAGTACATGTAAATAATTCAGTTAAAATGCAGTTTGTCCTCTTTTCATGGTCATCAAATATGACTCATTTAGACGTTCAGAGGCTTCGTAGTGAACGTAGAAATGCCGTCATCTTCTACAACATTGATTCACCAGTAAAACATAGGTAGTTTGACAAATGGGTTAGAGAGAGATGCTTTAGGTTTAGTTAATGATATATTTTGAGGAAAAAGTCACTTTTTCATTTTTTTCTGATCTGACCCAATAACCTGTGAATTTACAGAGCTTTTATGAACATCCACATGATCAGTGAATTAAATATAGGAAACTCCCTGATTCTCACTGAAAAATGCAAAATTCAGAGGATAATATTATAATAAATGGTGATATGTCACTTATGAAAGATAATAAATCATCTGGAAGTTTTTACAGCAATAGTTGTGGGTCTTTAAGGGTTAAAAAATAGTGTTTTGTGGCAGAACTATTAAGCCTGTATTTTGTACTTTATAGTGTTACACACAGAGGAATTTGGGACTCATCTTCTCTGGTAGCGCCAATCATTTCCCTGACTTCTAAATTATTTGATTATACATTTTGCGAATCTGCACTAGACCCTGCAGGAGACTACTACAGTTAGAAGCAACATGCACATTTCCCTTCTCAAGTGGGGACATTACTAAATGACACCAGTGCCCTTGTCCTTTCAAGTTACAGTGGGTGTAGACGATAATGTGGCACTTGTCAGTGTCATCATGAATGTAAAGCGATGTGATCTGTCACAGGCAATGAACCCTCTGTTGTAAATATCTAAGAATCGATTCATCTGACCTGTCCATCATTAGTTACTCCCTCCCCTGAACAACAGTTAATAAGAAATTAATTACACTCGGTTAAACTGACACTCCCACATTGTTACACTTAATCTGTATGTGAAGCAGCACATACTATAACAGGTGCCACAGTTTGCTGTCATATTCAGATATCTAAAACCCATAGAGTGTGTTAAGAATTCTTAAAGTTGTAAATGTTTATGTATTCATGCTTTTATTTTGAAGTGGGTGTTTTATTCTGAAGACCATTTATGCACTTCCTTTTTTTTCGTCATGTTCGCCACTCGACATGTTTACGGTGGTGCAGTGGTCGCTGACGATGTGGGTTGAGTTCGTGGTGGTGTGAGAGGCTACTCTGTACCCAGAACGCATTGCTGTATCCATACAGTTCTTCAGTAGACATTATAAACTCTTCTGATGTCTCGTGTGCTTCCTGACCGAAGTCCTGCAGTGGTCAATTAGGCAAAAATCAGCATCAGAAGTCACAATCCTCAACAAAGTTCCTTCGAGCCAGATAATTGACTGCTACAGAATTTGTCATCAGAAGAAGATACAACATTCGCCCTCAATACTGAGGTACGAGAGCGACGTGCCAGGCAATACCACACACCCAGACACCTAGGCTACATCCTTGCCTACCATCCTCATGGACCTGCCCTTTCCTCCTACTCTGACGATGGAGAGCATGAGGAGCAGAAAGGAGCTGCAGCAGACAATGGACAAGCGGATGCAGGTTTGTAGTTTGGTGCCAGTAGAGTCTCACATAGCCCCAATCCAGGTTAGTTTGAGCATCACATCACTCAGACAACTTATGGAATCCATATCTAGGCGTGACAGGGAGGAAAGGGCCGAAATAGCTCAAGTCACCAACAAACTCCGCCAATTTAAATTTCGATAACATCGTCACCAAGAGTTGTCTGGGCATATTACATCATTCCTACGGGAAGAAGAGGAGATTTGTTTGGATGAAAATTGGGTTGTAGTTTCCTCTCTGTGTTACCAAAGCTACATAGAGCTGTAATTTGTGTCTCAGTGATTACTGACTGAGGATCTATTGAGCCGCGAAGTGTGAATCTATGAATCTCTTGCCAACTTTACCACAGTGAGTGTTTGCGTTATTCACATAGTCTACATGTGTCTCCGTATTGTATTGAAGGCCCTGAACCCAAACGGTTCACACCCAACTTTTCAGTAACCCAGTCGCTTGAGTTCTCGGTCTTCTTTTTTTTCTGAGGGAACATTCATCTCCTGCTGTAGCTCAAACATTAGTGTGTGTGTGTTACGACTGCTCTTGCGCCTCTGCTGTGGGTGTCAACCTAACTTGCTGTGGCTCTCGCGTGATTGGTTAGTTGTGGCGCTACTTAATTATACTTGGCTGTTCTTATGTCTATCAAGCATGTCATATATATCTGTTTGTCGTTATCGTATTATCACCCAGCCCTAACTCCAGGATGACACCAAAGACACTTGAAAAATCTCTGGTCTTACACATTTACAAAGCAAATGTGGGGGCAGCTGTTAAGAATTCTTAAAGTTGTAAATGTTTATGTATTCATGCTTTTATTTTGAAGTGGGTGTTTTATTCTGAAGACCATTTATGCACTTCCTTTTTCCTTTCTTCACATTCGCCACTCGACATGTTTACGGTGGTGCAGCGGTTGCTGACGATGTGGGTTGAGTTTGTGGTGGTGTGAGAGGCTACTCTGTACCCAGAACGCATCACTGTATCCATACAGTTCTTCAGTAGACATTATAAATTCTACTGATGTCTCGTGTGCTTCCTGACCGAAGTCCTGCAGTGGTCAATTAGGCAAAAATCAGCATCAGAGCTAACAATCCTCAAAAGAGTTTGTCTTCAACCATGTGCATGTGCATTAACAGGGTTAGAGAAAGTAAACTCGTCTTTGAAAGTAAACTTATTGGAAGGATAAATGACTCTATATAGTGTTGTTTTGGCAGCAATCAACTGCTGTCTCAAAGTGTTTCTCTAAAGTTGTGATTCACACGTGAAACACTGCCAGAGACCATAAAAACCTGACAATCTGTTCTGTGCAGTCTATCTTTGTTTGCATGAAGTGCTACCAAGGCTGATGATGATGTCCGATCTGTTTTTGGATGCAAAAGCATTGAGTACCACTTTAACAAAGCTCAATTGGATCAGTGCCCAGAGAACATGCAATGTTTTACTTTTAGCTTTCAGAGAAGTAAATATGCAAACGGAGCACTACAGCTAAAGTGTCCAGAAATAATCAGATACTCAGCTACTTACAATTAAACTAAAGCCATGGGGAATATAGAGCAAGATGTTGTGAACTTAAAGCTATCTACACTGCTCAAAAAAATTAGAGGAACACTTCGAAAACACATCAGATCTAAACGGGGGGGAAAAAATGATCTTGAATATCTTTCCTGATAATAAGTAGGTGACGTATTAGTAACAAAATGATGCCACATAATTTGATAGAAATGAAAGTGATCACCCAATAGAGGAGGGAAATCAAAGACACCACAAAAATGAAAGTGAAAAAATGATGCAGCAGACTGGTCCATTTTGCCAAAA
>JAPQRP010000028.1:30828719-30839604 GCA_037367295.1 Apogon hyalosoma
GGGAAACTAAGGGATCTCTTTTGTAATGTTTATCTTACTTTAATAAATGTATGTGTACTAAACTTAATCTCTCTTAGTAGGTTATTTGAATTCCACCACACTTTTTTTCATACTGTTTGGAGGAGAGTTGTGAGTTTATTGCCTACTATCATTTTAAATGGATATTCACTGTATCTCATCCACGTTTGGACAAAATAATCTGATTTTCCTACAGTATTTAAGAGAAAAATCTTAAACAGTCTTTTTTGAGCTTTTCACGTGAAGAGAAAGCTGCTTTGATCACACTGATCCTAGAATGTCTTTTGTCATGCAGAATATCATAAATTGATCAGAGCCTTAGAAAAAAAATGAAAAATCGCTTCTTTTTTTCATACTGTTTGGAGGAGAGTTGTGAGTTTATTGCCTACTATCATTTTAAATAGATATTCACTGTATCTCATTCACTTTTGGACAGAATAATCTGATTTTCCTACAGTATTTGAGAGAAAAGGTTTAAAAGGTCATTTTTGAGCTGTTCACGCGACGAAAAAGCTTTTTTGGTCACACTGATCGTAGAAAGTCTTTTTTCATTCAGAATATCATGAACTGATCAGAGGCATAGAAAAAAAAATCAAAAATCACTTCTTTTTCCTTTTTTTCATACCTTTTGGAGTAGAGCTGTGAGTTTACTGCCTACCATCATTTTAAATTGACATTCACTGTATCTCATCCACGTTTGGACAGAACAACCTGATTTTCCTACAGTATTCAAGAAAAAAATCTTAAAAAGTCATTTTTGAGCTTTTCACGTGAAGAGAAACCTGTTTTGGTCACACTAATCCTTGAATTTCTTTTGTCATGCAGAATATCATAAACTGATCAGAGCCTCAGAAAACAATGAAAAATCACTTCTTTTTCTTTTTTCATACTTGTTTGAGTAGAGCTGTGAGTTTACTGCCTAGTATCATGTTAAATTGATATTCACTGTATCTCATCCACTTTTGGGAAGGAAAACTCGATTTTCCTACAGCATTCAAGAGAAAAAGTTTAAAAGGTTATTTTTTTTAGCTTTTCACGCAAAGAGAAAGCTTTTTTGGTCACGCTGATCCTAGAATGTCTGTTTTCATGCTGAATATCATGAACTGATCAGAGCCTTAGAAACCAATCAAAATCACTTCTTTTTCCTTTTTTCATACTTTTTGGAGTAGAGCTGTGAGTTCATCGTGTAGTATCATGTTAAATTGATATTCCCTTCATGTTATCCACGTTTGGAATGAATAACCTGATTTTCCTTCAGTATTCAAGCGAAAAATCTTAAAAGGTCATTTTTGAGCTTTTCACACGACAAAAAAGCTGTTTTGGTCACACTGATCGTAGAATGTCTTTTTTCATTCAGAATATCATGACTTGATCAGAGGCATAAAACAAAATCAAAAATCACTTCTTTTTCCTTTTTTTTCATACTTTTTGGAATAGAGCTATGAGTTTAACGCCTACTGTCATTTTAAATATATATTCACTGTACGAAAAAAAGAAAAAGAAGTGATTTTGATTATTTGAAAACAATCAAAAAGCACTTCTTTTTTTAAATTTTTTTTCATACTTGGAGTAGAGCTGTGAGTTTACTGCCTAGTATCATGTTAAATTGATATTCACTGTATCTCATCCACTTTTGGGAAGGATAACTAGATTTTCCTACAGTATTCAAGAGAAAAAGTTTAAAAGGTCATCTCTGAGCTTTTTGCACAAAGAGAAAGCTGGTTCTGTCACACTGATCCTAGAATGTCTTTTTTCATGCAGAATATCATGAACTGAACAGAGCCTGAGAAAACAATAAAAAATCGTTTATTTTTCTTTTTTTCATACTGTTTGGAGTGGAGCTGTGACTTTACTGCCTATTATCATAATCAATTGATCACTGTATCTCATCCACTTTTAGGAAGAAAAACCTGATTGTCCTACAGTATTCATGAGAAGCAGATTAAAAGGTCATTTTTGAGCTTTTCACGTGAAGAGAAAGCTGTTTTGGCCACACTGATCATTAGATTTGATTTAGGCTATATGATGTATATTATTATGGACGGAGGCAGAAAAGCAAGGTTGAGATTACTGCACAAAGTGAAAATTTTATTTTCCTTGGTCAGGATATGTACAGTCAATCCAGCTTGTATTTACAAAGCTGACAATTACTATTGCACAAACAATAACTCAATCTATGAATTATGATAGAGCTGCAGCATCTTAAACCGACCACAAAGAACATTTGACAGATAAACAGTACCACAGTGCTTCAGTTTGAACATTTGACAGATAAACAGTACCAGTGTTCAAGTTTCAGCTTCACAGTTTGTCATGTCTTTTATGTATTGTCATTGTTTCTCTCTACTCACCATATATTTGTATTAATATTTTTTTAATCAATTATTAGAAATTTCAGATGACCCCATTTGAATTCCAGGTGACCCCATGTGGGGTCACAACCCCAAGGTTGAAAACCACTGGACTATAGTGTCCAGCATGGCATTAACAGAAAAGACAGTTTGTCAACATGTCAATGTCTGTGGCACAAGTCGACGTTACTTTGGAGGAGTCGACTAGTCGTGTGTTATTCTCTCTTTCCTTCCCATCACCCAACAGTGCACAGCCTTCATTCAGTGCATGTCGACACTAATCTTTCTACATGAAAACATGGAGCGCAAGGTAATGATGTGCAGATCAGTGGACCTGGGTCGGGTTGGTGAGGGTCCAAAAAATGTCACTTTATTTGCAGGGCGGGTCCAATAATTCCACAAAAGCGAGTTGAAAAAAACAAAAAACAAAAAACCTAACCTGCACATCAGTAGCGCAAGGCCAAGACTGAAGGAAGAAGACGACTCAGAGTAGGTTTACTAAACTGATCGTGATCTAGAAAAACTATGGTCTACGTAATGTTCTGTGAACCATGCAACCATGACCAATATTGAATAATAATTTAGACAGCCAGCGTAGCGTGTTTAGATTATTCTGTTCATTTATTTCATGAAGACAATCCACTCTTTTCTCTGACATGCTGTGCGTCTTGGCTGCCACTGTCTTCACCTTTTCCCACTTTATGTTGTTCACTTAAATTTAAAAGAAAATTCAAGGTGTTAGCCTATGATTTGTTTGGTTAAAATGTCTAAGAAGGACTGCTGATGCCTGCAATTTTTTTTTATTCTGCACTTTACTGTACACTGTTAATGTTATAGTGAACGTTCGTACAAGTTGCTCATTGTTGAAAGGCTGTGTCTGTGTTGTTCCTCCGCTGTCAATGTGATGACATCATCATATGACTAACTGACTTGACTTCGACTTCATTGACAAATAAGTTGATCTGAAAAAATCTGAAGTCACTAATGCCCTAGTGTCCAGTGTGTGTGTTGTTCATCGGTTCTACTCTATTCTCTTTTTCTTCTCCTCTTTCCCCTCACCCCAACCAATCAAAGGCAGATGCCTACCTGGAGCCTGGTTTTATCAGAGGTTTTTCTTCTGTAAAAAGGAAGTTTTCTTCCTTTACATCACCCTTGGCTTCCTCCTGGAGGTTCTGTTGGGTTTTTTAATCTGTATATTATTTTTATCTGTGTCAAGTGTTTTGAGATCCTCATTTATTGTAATATGTGCTCTGTAAATAAAAACTGAATATAAATAAAGTGAACTTGATTTTTTTGTCAAAATGTTTCCATATCTTTAAACCTTTGTTTTGTTTGTTGTTAAACTGTTACAAATACTTTTATCAAAAATAATCTGGTACAACCCATTATGTAATATTCCATCTTTGTGCCAGTGTTGAATGGCCTGGCACAAAAAGATGTGTAATATTTATGGACAGTAATAGTTTTCCTTTTTAAATGTATTGATTTTGAATGCATGAAGATAACAGTATTTCATTCAGAAGGGGAATGAACATTATTATATGCCAGTGATGTGATGAGTTTGCCATCTAGTGGGGTTATTTGCAGGATTTACCATGAATGCTGACAAACCCGAACAGTGAGTCTTAGCCAACAGTAATAAATTACCACTAGATGGCGACATAGTTTTTTTGCAAGCTCTCATCTTCAGCATCTGTGGCATCCTCGCTCATCATGAGGCAGACTGACACATATAACTGAAAAAGACCCACATTTATTATTAGAAAAATGTGCAGCGTGGTCTCGAAAGACATGCTATGACTTGTGTTAATGGTCCAATGCATAGATTTTGTTAACATTGTGAAAAAACGGCCAAATTAGTCCATACAAAATGAACAGAGCCATTTTTGAATTGCTACAAATCCCTCACAATTTAACCTACAATCACGCTAGATACAAAAATGTGTGGCCCGGCATAAAGAATGTGTCTGAAGTTTGGTACCAATATCATGTATGGTTTTCACAGAGATCAACCAAACCACATGCACATGGGGAACAGAATGCTGACAGACGGTAGAGGCTGCCAGCCTCAGTTGTCAGAGTGGGGAGACTGATTTGCATTTTTTGGAAACTGTACAAAGAACTCTTCATAGCTCTCACATTTCTGGGAATTCGGCAACAATTTATACATCAAAATGCTGGACAAACTCTTCTTTCAAAGACTAGTTCACATGTTCACCTTAAAACTTTGCGTTTTCTATCTACAGGAGCGCAAGTGCTGATTTTCTTATTCACTCCCATGTTAATTTCAGTCACTAACATTTTAAACAAAACTCTACGTTCACTGCTTTGTCAGTTCTAACTTTTTTCTCACATATTGTATACATCAATATGTTCAAGACATGCTACAAGTCTCACCAGCAAACATTTTTGAAAGTGTATGGTTATGGATTGACAGCAATTATTTTGAGAGGTGGTTCTTTAGGGAGTTTGACACCCATGTCTCCTCCATATGGACCGTAACGTTTCCATTTTTTTTTTTTCCCTCAACTGCTTCCTCGGTTCTCACTCATTCTTCACGTTATAACCCTTTATGGACAATTGTGTCTGGATATTTGAGCAGTACAATGAGAGGCTCTGTCTACAACTAGACAAAAAGTGCTATATAGACTACACAGGCTAAAAATGCCAAATAAAGGCAAAAAAAAGAGCATGTTTATAAACCGGTTATCATTGACTGTTTTTTAATTCGAAGTCGTGTGTGGACACCCCCCTCTGAGTGTAGAGGACTACATTTCCTTCAGGAAATGTGCATGTCTAGTGTTAAATAAAAAACTGTTTCTGTAACATTTGTTATAGTTATACAGTTTCTATAGACCATTTGTTCACAATTATTTCTTATGAGGAAACAAAACAACATTGCAGATGAGTATCCCAAAAAAGTTTTAATAGAGCATTTATTTCCCAAAATGAGGAAATATAGGTTCAGACAAAGTATTTGGGGAGTAATGTAAAATACACAAGTAGTACAAGCTTATAAAGGTGTATTTTTCCATTCATGAAAATGGGGCTCTGCCACTCTTGTGACAATAAATAGACTGAAAATGACATCCTAATGTGGGTTGTGCATCTTGAAAAACTCGGTCCGTTTGTTTTAAATAAGATTTCACTCTCAACTTTGTCCAATATAGCTTTAGTTCTATAGTTCTATCTTTCCATAAATAAATTATTTCTCTCTGTATCAAAAAGAGAATTCAGATATAAAGAACATCGGCTCATTGTACCATATGCTCCGACTGTACACACAAAGCACAATGAAATTACATCAAAGACAAGCTAAATATACTGCAGCAAGTCAGGAATTCTTTTATCTCCACAAATATACACAGCCTCACTCTGCCCCTTGTGGGTTGATTGAAATACGCATTTAAAAACAGCTACATTAAATTAAATTGCTAAGATAATACACATACGTATGTACACATAGTGTGCTTTTATAATTTACAAGTGTTTCTGTAAAAGATTAAAAAAGTACAAAGCTATTGTATAAAAGATGGCAGTGATCCATTCATTAGTCTGCATTTCATATAAATATATCCAGTCTCTTCTCTGACACCGATTCCTTGATACATTGTACAAAAATAGAGGGGCTTTCCTTTCATTTGATCCAGACACCTTCAACATGTCCATGGTGATGTAAGCCTGAAAACTTATGAACTGCAGCAACCTGGCACCCAAAGGTAATAAAACATTGCATGGAGTTCCACATCCTCACCGGTGACATGAAAGCAAACACCACTGCTCTCTGGGTCAGACACTAGTGGTTTGGTTTAAAAAAAAAATTATAAAATCATACAGTCAAAGACACAGCGCTGCCACTGCACTGTCTTCAGACCACAGTGGGAATAACTGGAGCTCGCAGCAGGACTCAGAAGCACCCTGGACGCCAGACAACTGACACATCTTCATAGTGTGCGACTGGTCCCCTCTACAGGTAGCTGGAGGCCACAAAGCCCTGGCTATGGCTCACTCTGCTCTGGTGGATCATGGCGCGGTCATAGGCCACCTGGACAGACTTGCGGATGCTGGACTTGCGGCCCTCCATCATGCGCAGCTTGTCAGCTGTGTCGTCTATGCCCAGGGGCGTCACCTTGTCCCGTGGGAGCCACTGCCTGAAAACAAAGATGGAGATGAGCTATGACTGATGAACATGGTCACTGCACCAATCACTTCAAAAGACAAATGTGACTAACAACTAACCCTGACCCTGACCTTTCACTGCAGCAGAGCAAGAAAATGTCTCCTTTGTTTTAGTGGTGGTGGACAACCACAGCAAAGAAATAATCCACACTGCAAAAATACTGTAGGTTTCAGCTCTGTCAATTGCAAAAAAGTCAATAAAGAATGTTAAAATATAAAAAAAATTAAAACCGCAAGCGGTGTTAAGGCCCTCACCCTCCCTTGCGACCGCCTCCCTACGCAACAGGCGAAACCACCCGACAGTGTGAGGACAACATATTGTGGGCTTGATCTGACATTCTATGAGATACACATACTTTTATACTTCTAAAAATGGCAACTTCATCATGAGGCCATCACAGCCACACCCAACATTTAATCAAAAATGCAAGTGATAAGTTTTTATAACACGTGCGTAGGTGATTTTCACTAAATTTGGTACAAATTGGATGAAAACTCTAGGATGAGATGATGAAAGTATGAGGGTCAGATTCTGCCCAAAACCCCATTAATTTCTATGGCACAGTTTTGCTGTTGTCATGGCAACATGATTGTAAATAGCGGTGCGTCCTCCATGGGTTTTTGGTTCAGTTTGGCATGAGGGATCTGTGTGCAATATTTCTTTTGACAAGGTAAAAAAACCCTTTTTCATAAATTTATTTCCCTGTGACCCTAGTGAGGATAAAGCAGGTTCAGAAAATTAACGAATGAATGAATGAATGAATGATTTCAAAAACTGTAGGGGGCATCAGAGAGCTACTGTACCATCCAACTATACAAGTTAAATATCATTGTGTTCATGTTGTCATTCTGCACAAATGTTACACTGGGTCCAACTCAATCCTATATGTGTGAGAAATAAGTTTTGTACTTCTGAAAATGCCAGCATCATTGTGAGCTTATCACAGTCACGCCCAACATTTGATCAAAAATGTATGTGATAACTTTTGATCACAAGTGTGTGGATTATTTTCACCAAGTTTGGTGTAACTTGGATGTAAACCCTAGGAGGAGATGATGAAAGTGTGAGGAGTGGGATTTTATAGGTGCACACGTTCATCCAATATGGCCGACTTCCTGTTGAGTTTAGGGTGAGGCCATAATGTAATATTTTACTTGTCCACCCATGGGCTATGTGTGTACTAAGTTTCATGTTTGTACGTGGAAAAAAATTTGGAGAAGGCTCCCATTCGCGTAATGTATTTGGATATTTGAGGGGGCGTGGCCAAGTCATTTTGCGATATTTTTTCTTGGCGACCTGAAATAAAAAACATTTTCGCCGGGGTTGAATTTTTGATCAAATAAAACGGACATTTTGTTAATGTTGAAAAGGTGAAATTTCAGATGAAAGCAGCCAAAAATAATAATAATAAATAGTTAAAACCGCAAGCGGTGTCAAGGCCCTCGCCCTCCCTAGCTACCGCCTCCCCATGCGACGGCTGATGCCACCTGACAGTGAGAGGAAACTGTATCATGGGCTGGATCTGACATTCTGTGAGTTACACACACATTTATATAATTTTCAATTTCGGCAGATGAATGGATGTAGGCCTGTGAGATTGAAAGCTGATTGAAATTTGAGCCAAATTGGTGTTTGTATGTCCGAACTAATGCAATTTTAGTAAAAGTAAATTTGTAGGGGGTGCAATATTGTGAAATTGCACTTACTTTCAATAAATGGGTGTAGCTCTGGGAAATTGACACCTGAGTCAAATTTGAGCCAAATTGGTGTTTGTATGTCCGAACTAAAGCAATTTTTGTAATGGCAAGTTTCTAAGGGGTGCTATAGTGCGATTATTTTTTAATTTTGTCTTATGAATAGGTGTAGGCCTGTGAGATTTACAACTAATTCAAATTTGAGCCAAATGGGTGTTGGTATGTTTGAACTGATGCCATTTTTGTATAAGTACATTTGTAGGGGGCGCTTTAGTGCGAAATCTAAATATCTTTAAATAAATAGGTGTAGGACCCTGAGAGTGACTACAAATTCAAATTTGAGCCAAATCGGTGTTTGTATGTTCGAACTGAAGCAATTCTAGTAAATTTATATTTCTAGGGGGTGCTATAGTCCTTTTTTTTTCCAATTTCATCTGATGAATGGGTGTAGGCCTTTGAGATTGACAACTGATTCAAATTTGAGCCAAATCGGTGTTGGTATGTTTAAACTGATGCCATTTTTATACAGCTAAATTTGTAGGGGGTGCTATAGTGCGAAATCTAAATTTCTTTGATTATTTGGGTGTAGGTCTGGGAGATTGACAACATATTCAAATTTGAGCAAAATCTGTGTTTGTATGTCCAAACTAATGCAATGTTTGTAAGGGTACATTTGTAGGGGGCGCTACAGTGCGAAATATCAATGTCTTCTAATGAATGGGTGTAGACGTAGGAGATGGACAACTGGTTCAAATTTGAGCCAAACCGGTGTTCATATGTTTGAACTGAAGCAATTATTGTAATGGTAAATTTGTAGGGGCGCTATAGTGTGATTATTTTTCAACTTTGTCTTATGAATGGGTGTAGCCCTGTGAGATTGAAAACTGATTCAAATTTGAGCCAAATGGGTGTTGGTATGTTCCAACTCATGCCATTTTTGTATAGGTACATGTGTAGGGGGTGCTTTAGAGCGAAATCTAAATATCTTTCAAGAAATAGGTGTAGGACCCTGAGAGTGACTACAAATTCAAATTTGAGCCAAATCGGTGTTCGTATGTTCAAACTGAAGCGATTCTAGTAAATCTATATTTCTAGGGGGCGCAATAGTCCATTTTTTTCCCCAATTTTGTCTGATGAATGGGTGTAGGCCTGTGAGATTGAAAAGTAATTCAAATTTGAGCCAAATCGGTGTTGGTATGTTCAAACTGATGCCATTTTTGTATAGCTAAATTTGTAGGGGGAGCTATAGTGCGAAATCTAAATTTTTTTTTGATAAAGGGGTGTAGGTCTGGGAGATTGAAAACTGAGTCACATTTGAGCAAAATCGGTGTTTGTATGTCCAAACTAATGTGATGTTTGTAAGGGTAAATTTGTAGGGGGCGCTATAGTGTGAAATATCAATATCTTCTAATGAATGGGTGTAGACCTAAGAGATGGACAACTGATTCAAATTTGAGCCAAATTGGTGTTCGTATGTTCGAACAGAAGTAATTTTTTTAATGGTAAATTTGTTAGGGGCGCTATTGTGCAAATTTTTTTCAATTTTGTCTAATGAATGGGTGTAGGCCTGTGAGACTGACAGCTGATTTGAATTTGATCCAAATCTGTGGTGGTATGTTTGAACTGATGCCATTTTTGTATAGGTAAATTTGTAGGGGGCGCTATAGTGTGAAATGTAAATTTGTTTTGATACATGGGTGTAGGCCCGGGAGACTGACAACATATTATAATTTGAGCCAAATCTGTGTTTGTATGTTCAAACTGAAGCAATTCTAGTAAATTTATTTTATATAGGGCACTATAGTGCGAAATTTAAATTTCATCCAAAAATCAATGTGGACCTAGGAGGTAGACGTCTGAGTGAAATTTGAGCCAAATCGGTGATCATATGTCTGAACTGAAGCAATTTTTGCAATGGTACATTTTTGAAAAAACTTCGCAAACTTTGCGACTGAGTCACACAAAAACGGCTTCACCAGTCCCAACAAATCGGATAACTTTTGATCCCCCACTTGTCTAGATACTGTACACCAATTTTGAGGTCATTTGGCCAAACGGCCAAGGAGGAGTTTAAAATACGACGACAGCGAAAACGCCGACTCGGCATTTTGAAATTTCAATCCAAAATGGCGGCCTTCAAGTTTATTTAGGGGTGTGGTCATAATATTTTTTGTTTGACCCCTGACGATCAATCTGTGTACCGATTTTCGTAGCTGTATGACAAACTATGTCAGACGTGCTCCCATTGACGTAATGTATTTTCACTTTTCAAGGGGGTGCTGTCGCAACATTTCTTTACCAACATCTGCAAACCCTATATGTAAATACAATTTTTCAGACTTCTGAATTTTCTGCAAAATTTGGTGAGTTTTCATGCATGTACAGGGGGTGAAATTTGAGGTCAAAGAGCAGGAGAAGAAAAATAAACAATCCATCCATTTTCTGAACCCGCTTTATCCTGACTAGGGTCACGGGGGTCGCTGGAGCCTATCCCAGCTACATACAGGCGAAGGCGGGGTACACCCTGGACATGTCGCCAGTACATCGGAGGGCTGACATATAGAAACAAACAAACACACTCACATTCACACCTATGGGCAATTTAGATTAACCAATTAACCTATCAGTGCATGTCTTTGGAT
>JAPQRP010000028.1:30846920-30860043 GCA_037367295.1 Apogon hyalosoma
GTGAGGTGGTCCAGAACAGATCCCATTAAATTTTGGTGAATGTAGGTCAAAGGTCAAGGTCACCAAAAATGTGTTTTAGCAATGATAAGAGATGGGGCAAATCAGGTAAAATGTTTGCGAGGGGCAGGGTTTGTTGTTCCTGGCACCACTTGTTACAATTTCTGTTTCATTTTTATGTCTGCTGTTCTTTTTAGTGAATTTCAAGACAAAAGAATGCCACAACCTTTAACACTTTTACTTCATTCCATGATTTTCCAGGTTTTTCATGGGCACCCTGATGCAGACAAGTAAGTTACTTTGTCTTATATCTCATGTTCATTTCTAATATCTTTACACAAGTGGTCATTGTTTCTTGTTTGCAAAAGAGAGAGTGGAATAGAAAAAGGTTTCTGACAACCTAAACTGTCCTTGTTTTGAGAAAAGCTCAAAGTGTATATTATTACTTTTTTCACTGAAATGATGTCTGAATGAAAGGACTTGAACACTTTTAAAAGTAAAACTGTTCTACTTTCTAGGAAAGTTGTAGTTTGGATTTATATGTTTTAACCCTTACATTCATGATGATGAACATATGATGCATCTGTCTGCATCACTGTTATATAATGATACAGTTACAGAGTTGCTTATACAACATGGTATGTCCATGGTAATTCTAAGGCACAATAAGGCATTACCAGAGCAGGATAAGAAGGGTATCCACGAGACTTTGCCCAGACCAGATCTAATGGTTCCAGTTCCATCTCATCATCTGATGTTTGACTGGTATTCCCTGCAAAATAACAGTACAAAGATGATATTACTGTGCATGTATGTTATTGTTGGAAAATCAGCGTAAACAAATATCTTTCATGGAGGAGATGTGCATTTTAACTGAAGTGTACAAGTGTAGTCAAAGTCTCCATTGACAATCTCCAGGAATGGGACTTTGGAAAGAGCTGGTTTCCCGAGGCTTCGTTTTGGTGGTGAGTTGCTGTAAGACAACAACAAGAGCCATCAGTGTGAATGAATTAAAAAAAAAAAGAACAAAAACAAAAAAAAACAAGCAGTGACAAGAAGCTGAGCATATCTCACTTCTCTTTGCGGAGGACTGGACAAGGGCTGCACTCAGAGTCAGACCTGCCGTCTTTGTGTTTGTTGAAGCCATTCATCAATCCTGAAAGTGACGGAGAGAAATCATTAAAAAAAACAAGAGGAGGATACCTACACAACAGTCATGCAAGCAAGGCAACGAGAGAAGTGGTTACAAAATTATTCTGAATAAAAAAAATCTCAGCTCTGCCCAAATCAAAACAGGAAATGTAAAGACAGATGTCATGATGTTGTTTCACACTACAATGAAAAGTGTACACACTTCTCTATTAGGCCGCAGAGCAGAGCAGTATGGTACAGCCATCAGTCATGTATTTAATCCCCAACCAAACCTCCCTTCACAACATAGATTTTCTAGTCCAAATCCAGAAGAAAGTGGACTTTTTTAGCCCAAGGATGCAACAATTAATAAGCACTGCAGCTTTAACTCATACAGACCTAGAATTATTTTTGTAGTGACTTTCAAATGAATTTTTTCTCTACATTTAACCAATATCCACCATAATATACATTTTTCAGTCAAAGTCAGGTACTATCTTATATTTACAGTGGCTTGCAAAAGTATTCACACCCCTTGAACTTTTCCACATTTTGTCACATTACGACCACAAGCATAAATAAATTTTATTGGAATTTTATGAGAAAGAGGCATACAATTGTGAAGTGGAAAGTAAATGATACATGATTTTAATACTGTTTTACAAATAAAAAACTGAAAAGTGCAGTGTGCAAAAGTATTCAGCCCCATTTCTGTGAGTGCAACCAATTGCCTTCAGAAGTTGCCTGATGATTGCTGAATGATCAAGTCCTCCCAGCCTCAAAATTGAACCTGCAGTGTGGAGGAACTGGCCACCCAGAAGCTCTCCAAGGTGAGTGGCAGAGGCCGATCATTCTAGGAATATTAACTTGGACCCACACACACACCAACAATCACAGAGTCCCCCCACCCCCAGTGAGTAGAACCCACCAGCCATAAAACAGAATAAAGATGATGAAGAAGTCTGTTCTGAGCCACTGTAGAAACCTGGTAATGTTTGTGTCCTGTTCATTATTTCAGAGCAGATTCATCTATTTACTGCTGAAATGTCATCTTTATTTCCTTTCTATTATCAATACTGATACCAGTACTGATGTGTTAAATGGCTGAGGTAGTCAAGTAATCAGGTTACAGCTCAAAATTGTACTTTGGTATCACTAAATTAATCTGAATCAATCAATTAATACTAAATTGAATTGAATCGTGATTAATCGCTTCAGAACCTTATGAATCAAAATCGAATCGATTATGGAAATTGGTCATGATGCCCAGCCCTAATAATGACGGATAATATGACAATACTGCCAGTAGAAAGAGTATCCAAATAATGGCAGGAAGCTGAAGAAAGAGAGTTCTTGGCCTAATTTCAGAAACATTTCCATACCCACATTGCAATGACAGCTGTAGCACCAAGTACTTGAAATTATCTATCTATTATTTCTATTTATTCTTGACTGTGTGTCTCTGTACAGTTGTTGGGCCAGTGTTCTGTCATGTGTTTGGCATTCAAATCAGTGCATGCTCATTCCCCCATCTGGGTACAAAACAACACAGATAAAAGGCAGGACAGATAAAGTGCTTCAGTGAATGAAATCAGTAGAGTTCCATTTACATATGACTACTTTGGTGAAAATATTAACCCTCCAGACTAGAGCTGCACAATTAATCAATTTTAAATCAAAATCAGATTTTTTAATTAGAATGATTTTTAAAAAAGGGAAATCATCAAGAATAATCAATTTTAAATCAAAATCAGATTTTTTAATTAGAATGATTTTTAAAAAAGGGAAATCATCAAGTAGATTTCATCTCTCTTGTGTCTCTGGGCTTTGCCCCTCTGAACCACACGCCTCCAGGCTACCGTAGGTTCCTCCTCCTAACTGTGAGAGTGGTCTTTCACAGAAGTCTAATGACCATGGACTTTAAATCTGTGATTGGCCCGCAGCAGTGATACCAATGTAAGCCGTGGTCCATGCATGGATCTCCAAATTCAAATATAATCCGGTGGCAGCAGCCTCAGCACAGTAGCCCAGACAGCCCTCTCCCCAGCCACATCCACCAGCTCAGGGGGGATTCCGAGGCATTCCCAGGCCAGCCCAGAGATATAATCATGTCCTGGGTCTGTCTCCTCCATGCACAGAAACCCCAATTTAAGTATAACTGCATGGGGATCCACACATGCACAAATGACTGATGCCTGTCACTGACTTACATTGGTGTAACTTATGTGGTCCCATCACGGAATTTTCAGGGATTCCATTATAACATCACAGATTTGAGTTAGGAAGCAGTGTGTTGCAATCGTGGACTGCACACAAAAACAACATGCTGACTTCTATTGTCTTTCGTAGTTTTACCCAAAAATCAAAATCAAGTTTTTAGAGGAAAAAATGTGGATTTTATTTTTGGCCAAAATCGTGAAGCAGGGCTGTAGAGTGTGAGCGTTTCACTCGCATATGCGCCTAAAAATAGATTGGTGAGTAGAAAAAATAAAAAGGGAGCACCCATGTGAGTAGCCTACCAATTTCACCCCTTTCATTTGCATTTTGTTCCTGGACGTAATATTTACTCAAAGTGCGATGCACTCTACTTGCTTGCTTTTTGTTCTCTTTCTTCCGATCCCGTTTTAATGTGAAGCATCTTGGCAAGCTTGCCATCTCACGGAGATGCTTTAGTCACGTTTTGTGTTGTTGGTTTGTGAAATATTTGATGTTGCCATGGTTCATTGTTTTTGTACATCTTATATGTGCTTAGCCCTTGTAAGGAAGAGGTGGCATGCCTGAAGGTTCACCAGTGCTGCTGCTCCCTACACACAGAACACGCGTAGTGCATAGGGCCCCACGATCAATGGGGGGCCCCACTTTGCATGTGCTGCGAGGGGATGCATTCTCTGCAAATGCACTGCAAAGGATAAATGCTGCGTGGTGCATGCATAGAGTATCAAGTCAGCCTGAAGCAGTTGCAGGAGAGAAAAAAAAGAGACGGGTAATCTGACACCACATGTGTTTCCACGATGATTGACAGCATGCAGCATCTGACCAATCAGCGGTCAGATACGCTGACAGGTTATTGGATGGTGAAGGAGAAATGATTCTAAAGGACAGAATGAATTTGGAGCAAGAAAAGAAAAAAAAAAAATCAAAACAAGAGGAGGTTTGTGCTTCACTTGAAGAGGGATATGTTGTTGAAGTTAAAAAGAAAAACTCTGTGGCCCGGTTCCGGCTCTGTCTCCTCCGTACTGGCAGGTCCATCGGTCAGCTCTTCCTGTCTCTGCTCCCCAGTCTCCGTCTGTTTCCAGTGTCCCATTCCTTGTGGGGACCTGGGCCTTGTGGGTTCCTGGTTCTCATCCTGTGTCTATTGGTTTCAGTTGAGCTGATTATTTCCAGTCAGACTGTCAGTCTGTAAGTTTATTATTTCTGTCACTGTCAGTTTTCCTTCTGTTTTATAATGTGTTTGTTCATGTCCTTCTCATTCCCATGTCTCTCACCTGTCTTCCTCAGTCCTGTGCTTTCAGTCCGTAGTTCAGGGGGGTCCAGATCCGGTCCTCGAGGGCCCCTATCCTGCAGGTTTTAGATGGATCCCTTTTCCAACACACCTGATTCAAATGTTCAGCCTATCACCAAATTCAGCAGAAGGCTGATAATGACCTTCAGGTGTGCTGGAAGAGGGAAACATCTAAAACATGCAAGATAGCAGCCCTTGAGGACCAGGACTGGAACCCCTGCCCTAGTTAATCTTTTTCCACTCCTTTCATCCTCTCATCCTTTTGTCCTCTGTCTTTAACTCGTGTCCTAGCCCTGTAGTCTTGATGTTTCAGCTCCTTTGTCTGTCCGTCTCTCCAGTCAGTCTGTTGTTCCTCTTTCTTCTAAGTTGTTAGTCTTTTTCAGTAATAGTCATTTGGAGTGGGCTCTAAATAAAATTCTGCTTAGGGCCCCATTTTGACCAGGGGCGACCCTGAGGTTCACTTTGAAAGGGGCAATGCGCAGGTGTGAAAGCTAAGCATTCAATTAGCCTATTGATTGGGGGAGCCATGATCCGAGAATTAGAGCTATAGTTTCCATTCTGTGTGTCACAGTAGTTATATTTTGATCCACTTCCTGCTGGGCCATGGAAGAGCCATGATCTGACAAGGTTAGGGTTAGGATGGGATGCTCAGAACAGGGATGTTCTCTGTATTTAAATACCCAATAGGCCCAATGATGCATTACAATGCGTGTGTGTACATTGTTTTAATGTTAATAATAAAATTGTGCTATTCAAGAAAATTCATAGGGCTCCTAAATTTTTTTCTGTGCTCCTAATTTTTTTCATTTGGGAGCACATGTGCTCCTACTGAAAAAGCCAAGCGTATAGCCCTGTGTAGCCCTACACCAGAGTACCAAATGGAAAACCCACCTGCATAGGGCATTAATATGCTTTGTGACAGGCTGTTAGATCTAACTGAATGATGTCTAGAAATAGAGTTAAAAAGTAAAATGTTGAACAAGATGCACTTTATTGCAATCTTGTTTTGAGACTGTTTTATTGCTCAGCTATGTTCCTGACCCTTATGTTTACTTTTATGTTTTTGTCCTTAAATGAGATAGTAGTAGACTGATCAGTTTGATCATTGACAGGTTATTCAACAAATTATGAATTCAAAGACTGTGATACTGAAACTGTGCCTCAGTAGATATCAGGTTCCTCAATTGCAACTAACTTTGGGGGAAGATAATAGCTAAAAAAAATACAAAATTACCCAGACTTACCGTATTTTTCGGACTATAAGGCGCAATATCAATGAACGAGTCTATTTTCATATATATAAGGCGCACCAGATTATAAGGCGTATTAAGCGAAACAAAACAGTCAGCTCGGACGACACTTAAGCCTGATACCTTAGCCCAGGCATCCATGATCCACTGGCAGATAGTGGCGGAACTCGCCCAGCGTTGCATCCCTGCCTTGGCGAATGTGTGTTCGCCTTCTGTCATCCAATGCTCCTGCGCAGCTCGCAATTTAATTTTGAACGACCTGTTGACACCAATATTTTATACACACACCGTAATATTATGTTAAAGCACAATACGTATTACTCCGCGAGGCTCCTGACTACGGTAACTGTAATGCTCCAACAATCCATCAAGTGGTGCGGCTTCGTGGCTTACCAAAGTCGTATTAAAACATTTTGATGGATTTTTGAGCGCCGTGTACCACATAAAATCGGTTCAAGGTCAGTAAGCACAACCAGAAATAATACATAAGGCGCACCGGATTATAAGCCGCACTGTTGATTTTTGAGAAAATTAAAGGATTTTAAGTGCGCCTTATAGTCCGAAAAATACGGTAGATTTTTGACAGTAAACTGGATATTTAGTTCCAGATTTATTAATTTACTATTTTATTTATTTAGCTATTGCTTACATTTATGTAGATGTTCTGTTTGACATTTCATTTCTAATGAAGTCAAAAATAGTGCTTTTCCAGTGCTACTGAGTTTTTTTTTCAGGGGCGTAGTGATATAAGGTTGTCCTTCAAAGAAACAATCCACTGACATCAGATATAGAGGAAAAGTTAAGAACCTCTTAATCATTAATTTTTTAGAGAGATATGAGTGAAAAGTCAGAAAAGTCAGCAGGTAGAGCAGTAGTACAAAGAGTGTTTGCTTTGGAACTGATACACTAATACACAATTTTCAGAACACTGAAGACCAGGACAAGCTGTCTGTCTTCAGCTGTCTTGTATGAATCTCTGGTCTAAAGATGAGGTATGATTATCCCACTGTGAATGCAAAACCAGTCCTCTTATTTCCCATTAGAAATCCCATCCCTCTACATAATGTTCCAGAGATATATCACAGCATCCATATACAGTGAATAGGAAGAACCCAACAATGCACGCACCAAAGGAACGTGTTTGTTTTACATGTTATTATGCCAACATTTAAGTTGAAATCAGCGCATCCTGATAGAAATTAGATAGTACCTTAATCTTATTATGTATATTATTAATATTATACAAGTCTTAAGTAAAACTTAAGTGAAAGACCTGTTGAGAAAACGCACGGAGTAGAAATGCAGATATATATGTTACACTGCAAGGAGTAAAAGTAAACAAAAAAAACCTTAAGTAACACAGTACCTGTACTTCATTGCCTGCAGAAATGTAAACAAGGCAGAAACCTGTTACTACACAGAAGAATATATTGGTGGGCTTATCATCATAACCTAAAACCACATAGGCTTAGGTCTGTATCTGGTCTTAAACCTGCCCTCCTATGTGTCATGTGAAATGCTGTAAAAAGTCTCTCACCACTCTCCAGTGTATGATTTGGTGTCTTTTCCAGCTCTCCATTTGACTGTTTGTCTCGACTATGGGTACATTGTTCAGGTGTTTTACGGTTGGGAGGTCCGGGGTTTTTCTGTGCGGTCTTCTGTGAAGTGGATAGGGCTGTGATGGACAGGGTGCTGGTTGTGGAGTCTGTTGTTGGGTTTGTATTATCATCCTGTGGCCCATTACCATTCAGCAAAGGATTGTCTCGCTCTCTGAACAGCTTTGCTCCATTTTTTGCCTTCTTGAATAACACAGAGGTGCGGCGGCCAACTCCACCCGTGGTGGGCCGAGGGGGGGTACTGAGCTCCAGTAAGCCATTGGCCATTGCCTTTTCACTGTGCAACACAGGGGGTGGTGATGCGAGCTGCTCTTGTGCTTTAGTGCAATTAAGGTTTTCAAGGGTCTTGTCAGAAAGGTCACTGTCCAGCTTCAGGCGTTTACAGGGCCAGCTGGGAGACCTTGTGATTGGTCGCAGGGTGGGGGGCTCCAGAGGTGTGTCCCCCTGCCGTGGAGGAGGAGCCGGTCCCGTGGGTTCCAGTGTTGGAGGTGAAGAAGATTTGAGGTCTTCTGGCAGAAGAGGGAAAAAAAATGAAATTCAGTCTCAAGTGTTTGAAGTTACAACCCCAAATCAGAAAAAGGCCCAGACAAAATGGAAAATGCACATAAAACAGAAAACAATGATTTCTAAATGTATTCAGACAGTATGAATACAAGATATTTAATGGAGAGATCGACTGATTAATTAGCAATGATAACATGTTTTACAAAGTATGGCTATCACCTGAACCTGCTCCAATAGTGGCCAAGGACAGATGTTAGTCTTCTCTGCTTGAATAGCCACTGATGGACAATAACAGCTGAAAAAATAGAATTCAACCCAACCTAGATTTTTCATCACTAGTTTGATGTGGGTGTATTGATTAATTAATCTGATGTTCACTTAAACAGTGTCTAATATAGTCAACAATGATTCATTTCCAGCAGTTTGCATGTTCTTCTTTTCCAGGGAGGAGGCAGGGTGAAGTGATATTGGGCCATTATATATTTTATGTTGAAATATATGGTCTTTACAGTCTTTGAGGTCTGTAATTAATTCCCAAACTAGTTTAGATGGGGGACACTTAAGACTAGTAATGATGTTAAGACTGAAAAATGATGTGATTGTAATCGTGATTTAGAACAAAAGCAGATTCCGGGAAAGGTCTAGTCCTTTTGGAGCCAAAATGGGCTGAGCATCTTCAGTTTCCCTCAAAAGCATGAGAAAGTCATTGAAAGGTTTAAAAACATTGTTCAAAATAGAAACATAGGTAGGGATCTGGTTATTCCAGGCCCTGTAGGGTAGAGCAGAATTAAAGGAACACAGGCACTGGAGGAATCAGTGTATAAAGAATACAAGCCTAAGCTGATTATCTGTGGTCTCTGATGATCACACAGATACCATGACATCAAGTCAATAAACAGTCATTTATCTGTAAGTAAAGCCTCAGTCACAAAGCTTCTTACGAACAATGGGTTTGTAAGAATCTCCCGGTTCATACGAGATCTGGAGTTCGTAGACATTCATGGGGGGAGTGGTAGTTTCTTATGCCCGTCTTGCTACGGCTGCAAATCAAATCACAAGAGCAACTTGAGGCCTCTGTGAGAAAATGACATGATTTTGTGTCGTACAAAGACCGTTGTCACGTAAGGGTGCCTTGGGACCTTCCTACACCATACCTACGACCACGTCATGAATTATTTTGTTGTAAGGTGGCCTTAAGGCACCCCAATGTGCAACTCACGGCACTCTCAAGTCGATGGTAGGAAGGTCTTATGCTTTTTCAGAATATTTAGATTGGTATATAAACAATGGCCATGTACTAAAAGTCCTGTGTCATGATCATCACATTCAAGATGGCAATAATGGCCACGACACTGAAACTTCTACAGCTACAAGACAGAGAAAAGGAAGATCAAGTGGTTGTGGCTGCTGTTTTGGTCCGGCGGCAGCAGAAAAGGGACATTCTAAAACACTTAACATTAAAAAAAAAAACCTAATGTAGTTTAATGCCCCAGAACAATGATCAATCATCACCAAAGTTCATGTGGACATGGATACAGAGGTGGTACCTCTACGGACAGTGTGAGCCTAAGTCCTCACTCATTATCACACTTCTGTTATTTTTCTGTAGGTAACAAAATAAAGTAGTAAGGTAGAAGTTAAAGGAACACTGATATATGAACTAATGTGATTAAACTTTGGCCAGCATGTATTTTAGAGTGTTTTCACACTGGGTATCCGGATCCATGCCGTACCTGGATATGCTCACACTTTTCCTGCAGATGTTGTGCTCACAAGCACGTACTGCGGCCTGTGCTCAAGTACGAGTGGGTGTTACTGGGCTGAAACAGTAGGTGGCGGTGTGGAAGGAATTCTATCGCTATCCAACAAATGTGGAAGTCAGAAGAAGACAAACCCTTACGTCATCAACCGAGTGACTGTTCTGTTCATTTGTCTACAATGGTGGTGAGAGAGGCAATACTTTTCTACCTGTTGGCCTGTTTGAAGCAAAGTGAAGAAGAGCGACCTTTACTGTCCCCGATATATTACTGAGTGGTTCGGTCGGTAAGGTGAGCCCATGCTGCACGGATCCGAGGCTTTTTCAGGATACAACAGGAGTGCTGTCAATGGTCTTGTGGTGATTGAGTCACTTTTGTTGTTGGAGTGGTGATTAGGTCACGCCCATTCTCGGGCACAGATCGCTTTCACACGGCAACGTAATGTACTGGAGTCCACACAGTCCATACCCAGGACTACCTTCTCAGGTGGACCTGGGTATGGTACTCGCACATGGAACGTTTGCATTCACAATGATAAAATTAAGCGGACTTTGGGGTCCAGCGTACTTGGATATGGACTTGGATACGCAGTGTGAAAACGCTCTTATGTGTTTGGGATCACGTGCTGTCCATGGTGCCAAATCACACATTCCTGTAGAGAATACGCTGGACCCCAAAGTCCGCTTAATTTTATCAGTGTGAATACAAACGTTCCGTGTGCGAGTACCATACCCAAGTCCCCCTGAGAAGGTAGTCCTGGGTACGGACTCGGATACACAGTGTGAAAACGCCCTTATATGTTTGGGATCATGTGCTGTCCATGGTGCTGAATCACACATTCCTGTAGAGAATTTGCAGGGAAACTGACCTGCACTGTTAAACATAATAAAAATGAGGAGTCGTCATAAGAAATCAAATGAAGAAATTTGAAGTGCAAGGTATAAGAACAAATCAAATACACAAGAATAATAGAAGGAACTTAACGTTAAAAACACTAATCATCCATCACCGAGTGCCTAACCCTAACTGTCTGTCACACACATTTTCTCCATCACATGATCCTTGTCACCCTGTGGACTCTGCAACATCTCCCTCCAGATTTTGTGTTGTTTCCAGGGGTATTGCAAAAAAATCTGAAGCCTGAAAGTTTTTCTTCAGGTCAGGTCATGAGGAATGGGTCACTGGTGGACCTACATCCAGCAATTCGCAGGTCTGCATAGGAGCAAATTAAGAAATCATAGGCCACTCAGCAATAAAGTCTTGTGGCCCCACAACCACCCAACTCACACTGAACACACATCATGAAAACGGGGGTTCAGAGGGCCCTCCCCCGAGAAAACGTTGAAAATTATTGCGCCTAAAGTGCCTTTTCATGCAATTTCAGATGGAAACTACTTGTTTGAGTATTGCGCAAATACAATGCAATTCTACTCATTAATCCACCGCCGGATCTGCATTAGGAAGTGTGAGCTGAGCTTTCAACGGTGATGTAATAAGGCTTAATTTGGGCTTTCACTTCCCCATAAATAAGAGACTTTGGATTATACTACAGACTAGTGATGCACAGATCAGCGGGTTAACCTGCAGGTTGGGTGGGGACTGGTCAAAAAAATGTCACTTTATTTGTGGGCAGGTCTTGATTGAGCAGAAATACAACAATATGTCCAGTATCATGTATAAATTACCCATAGCAGGTTAAAATATGTAGTGATATATTATATCGCTACATTATATGTAGCCTATTGCGTACCTCAGAGAGGGTGGGGAGGGAGAGAGCGAGAGAGAAGCCCCCCAACTTACAAGCATTTTAAGTTTCATTTTCAGTTTTACGGCCATATGGTTTCCGTGTGCTAGTCTTGCAATATGGCGCGGACTGCAACCCCCGCCCCCCGCTCTTAAAGCTGAACTATTATTCATTTTTTACCCAATTTAAAGTGGTTCTTTATTATCTAAAGTTACTATGTACAACTGAGTATGTTCCAAAAACCTCAAGGATTTAGAATAGACGCACCTAACTTACTCTGCTCACAGAGCGCTTTCCAGAACACGTTGTTTTTGGAGCTCAGAACATAAATCAACGATTGACATCCCGGCCAGCCAATCGCGTGATTAGTTTGATGTTACCAGAGTAACTTGCCATGTTTGCCATCAACATGACTACTGCCAGAAGGCACACTTCGAGAACGACTGTGTTAGCCACATTAGCAACAAACTAGTGTACTAAAATCACGGGCACTTGAAAGGCGCTGACATGATAGCAAACAGAATCATGTAATGACATGATCATACTGAGTGAATCAAAACACGTATTCCTCCCTTTGAGTGTAGACAAATTGTAATGTAATTCAAAACATCAACAGAACCTGACTAACTCAAGACACAGCTTTAGCTGCTGTAGTGCTAAACCAATACAAAAATCATTAGCTGCCATTACTAAAAGAAAATAAAGTCGAATCTGAGAGCAGGACAACAGTATAGAGAAACCGTGAGCATAAAATGTGTAACCACATCACCGCTGACAAATATCACTTGCTAAATATTATTTTAATAAGTATGCATCTCCATTGAGTTGGTTGAGAAGTTGATGATAGCATCAGTTGATTACATTCAACAGCTTTTAGCTCGCATCAGAGTTATTGAAGCGGTGCATTTTCCTCTTCAAATTTATAGTACTGGTTTGTACATCAATCTATCAAAGAAAGCAAACATACATTTTACTTACGTTTTCTTTCGATTTTTGTTGGATGGTGGGTACAGCTCCTGCCACAAGCGTCAGTTTTTTGGCAAAGCCTGCAGTGAACTGACCTAAGTTTGTGAAATAATCGCTGGAGAAGTGGGTGGCACAAATGTATGGGGGTGGGAGCAACTGGGTAATTGACGTAGACTCCTGGCAAGAATCACAACAGCTCGTTTTAATGTGTGTTTATGGTTAGAGGGGGCCAAAAAAAAAATTACTGAACCATTTTTTTTCCTTTTTTTTGGCTTCTAAAACATTCCCCTTGATCGACAACGCCATGAGGTTATATAGAGTGAAAAAAGTGTAATAGTTGGGCTTTAAATTTTGTCTTTAAATTTTGTCTACCCCTGCCGCCCCTCTCTTGATTCAGCAAGAGTCCCACTGGTAACCCGCTGATCCACACATCATGACTACAGGCATATCTCAACAGATCATAAGGTAACAATAATGCCCCATGTGATGTACACACAGCAGCACGCACAGCACCTCTATGGTCAGCTTCATGCGGTGAAAGTACTTTTTTACCGCTCATTGCATATTTCAATGTGCATGAGCATACACTGCGTTCCAAATTATTATGCAAATTGTATTTAAGTGTCATAAAGATTAAATTTTGTGTTTTTCAGTTA
>JAPQRP010000028.1:30875973-30886667 GCA_037367295.1 Apogon hyalosoma
CTATTCTGGGTCACTGGCAATCTATAAACCCAATTTGGTATGAATTCAACCAATAGTTTTGCTGCTAGAGTGTTAAAAAACAAACAAAAAAACAAACGGGTCAATATATAATTGAGGGACTTTTGAAGTCCATGGGATATATCTTGCATACACCTGTTTTAAAAGTAAAAAACAAAAATAATGTTTTTGATGTTCATTATGAACGTGTCTTTAAAAATTCCATAATTATTTAATTATGGGAACATTCACTTATTAATAAATAATTAATAAATGACTAGATATATAAAAATATCAACTAAATAACTGTCCAAATTTAATAACAACCACCTTCTAATTAGCTAAACAAAAATAAAATCAGCTCATTCAAAAATTGTTTTGTGTTCTTTATATTAAGTTGAGATAATCATGACAGATATTTCTGTTTTGGTTGTATATCAAATTTTATATGGAAAATGATAGATTGTACCAGTGTCCAAGAAATGACTTTCAACTAAGTTACCCACTACAAAAACACCACTCAAGGAAGTGTGTTAATTCCAAATTACATGACCTGCTCCATGTGATGTCATTTCCTTCTGAAGAAAAGACTAGCAAGACTCCGAGGTATGTTCTTTCTCCTCTTTAGTAGTTATAAAGTTGTGTGAGAGTCCAGTGTGTATTTATCACACTTATGTTAAACCCTGTTAAACATAGGTTTTCCCAGGATCAATTGCAGGTTTTCCATGGATCAACTGTGGACCTGCTGCTGTGCTCCTGTGTCTCTCCTGCCTTCATCGTCATCGCTCACTTTTTCATAGTCCCCCCCGTCACCACTCACAACTGTTTGCTCCTGAAGAATTCTGTTGGGTTTTTGTCAACTGCCTTCAGACTGTGGTTCCGACCAGCTCTATATGTAAAGTGTCATGAGATAACTTTTGCTATGTATTGCCGCTATGTAAATAAAATTTGATTTATGTCAACAGTGTTACTACAATATGTTTATAAATAACTTTCAATTTCAATTTTACTCAGTTGTATATATGATATCTAGAAAAATCTTTCTGTAAAACTGCCATGTGGTATTATGGTTATGTTGATTTTAGGCCTGAAAACAGCAAAAATGTCAACTATACCTATCAACTATGTTACCCTGTAAAGGTAACTCAAAAAGTCCCTCAATTATATACTGACCCAAACAAACAAAGAAACCGAACCAAAAACAATACCCCTTGCCTCCCCTTCAGGGGACAGGGTAATAAATAAATACACGTCAAACAAAATATCCCTTAAAGACACCAGATACATACACATGTGTACATACAATTACCAGAGTATATATAACAGGTATTTCAGTCATAAAATCAAACTTTACAGGCACTAATGGTACCTGGTCATGCCCGTGCTAGCAACACATTCCCAATAAAAATGCAAGGTTTCAAACTTTATTCTAGGTTCTACCTTATTTTTTACTCTCTCTGTTTGTTGGTTACAGAGCACTACCATTTGTTACCTTCAATATGGGAGGAAAAAGAATCAAATATGAACAATAATATTTTCACAATATTGTTATTCTCATTTCATAATGATAACATTAACTGTTAAGATGACGAATCTAAGATTTACTTTTCAGAGCTGATATATTCTTGTTGTTTTAGTTCCAGTGCTTTGAAAATTAACTTAGATTTTTAAATGTGTGTTCAAAAGATCAGATACATGTACACTAATAGATACATTCTTTTTTTTCTAAAGATAAATTTGGCTTTATTGGAGATTGTGCATGTTCACAGATACAGAAAAGATGGGTTCAGAAAGAGGGGATGACATGCAGCAAAGGACACTGGCTGAGAATTGATCCCAAGTCACTACAATAAGGCCCTGGGCCTGTGTACATTGCTGACATGTTTAAATAAAGTTAAAGGATTCAGACAAAAATTACTCATAACAATGACCAGTTGGTCAAAAAAATACATTTATAGCTGCATTTCAGTACCTCAAGAAAATAAGTTAAACTGTGATGGACATTTTCAATGTATTTTTTTTTCTTCATGATACATTTAAGGTGGTGATTGTGGCTTGAATCACATAAAAATATATTAGTGCATAATTATAAATATAATGCCAAAAAAAGTCTGACAATCCAAACATACTATTATCATATTATTAACATATAACATATTATCAGTAATAATATTTTGTATTTGACAGCGATAAGTATCTTCTTTTTGTCTTACCTGTTCTCGTTTGAGTTTCTCCCTCTTGCGGATGAGCTCCACCAACAGTCTGGCTTTCTCAAGGTCATGCCGAAGCTTCTGCCAGTATCTCAGAGCTTCTCTAGCAGCAGAAACCTTTTCATCCACCTCAGGCTACAAGATATCACACATATACACACATTACTGTCATGCATTCATATATCCTGTACATGGATAGAACTAGATAGATAGATCGATCGATCGATCGATAGAGAGACAGACAGACAGAGAGAGAGAGAGACAGACAGATAGCTAGATAGATACTTCATTAATCCCATGACAGGAAATTTCTTGGTAACCGGCAGCCACTTAACAGGCGCCTAACAAGCTTCCAGGAATTACAGTACAACATAGAATGCAAGCACATGTATAAAAACATACTCAGACAACATACAATACAATACAATACAATACAATACAATATAGACACGGTACACGTGGTCATGTGATGGAACTTTTTGAGTAGGAACTGGTTACTTTTGTGGCACTGACTGAATTCCTTAATTACAAGTCTTGAAAAAAGTCTTTTCAATGCAATAAAGGACATTTTCAAGGACATGTTTATTAATTATGTTAAAGTAACAGACAACTTTAAGTAGTGGTCACATTTTTTATGTTTTGTAAAACTGATTTGAAAAACCAAACTAATTAGTACTGTAGGGTATACTGTAATTTTCTTTTTATTAAAATGGAAAATTGACAAAGTATTGTTTACCAAACAGTACCAAAGCCAGCAGATCAGTATCAGTACTAGTAGGAAACCCAACCCTATACATGTGCCCTGATTTTCTTTGACATTATTTCAATTTGGGGACTTATTCCTCATTTCAATAATCTGCAATTTATTTAAATACCTTTAATGTATCGTTTCATATGTGTAAATGTTTACAGACAATCAGCTTTACCAGAGTTCAAAAATAACCACCAAGCCTCATTTTCTGACCTGTTCAGTGTTCCTTTGGGACTGAACATTAGAATGCAAACGCCGGACCAGGGGCACACCATTCCTGGATTGTCGTTTCAACAACCAGAAGCTATGTAGCCTCTGCATGAACTGGTTTTTCCTTTGGAGTAGGACTCCTTTGCAGATGCTGTTCAGTCTGTGGGACAGATGCAGAATTATCTTTCTGTAAACATGACATTATTTCAAGCAGTTCAACTAAAAACTGAGTGATGTAATTGTTCACTCATGCTAATTTAGGTCTGAAAATTCAAGTATAATCACACACCATACATGCTGAATTTAAAAATACCATTTTGACAAGTTTGCTCATGATATGATGGAAACCATTATGGTGAAAAGAAATAGCATATTAAATTATCTTTTTCTCAATAGACCAACATTTTCAGTTCAGTTCAGGTGGAACATGCTGTAACCATAATTAAACAAAAAAAAAAAGAAATCATACCTGCTTGTAGGTATCTGTGGCAATGTTACAAGTGGTGAAGCAGTACGCAGTACTACTGACTCTGTGCTTTTCTTCCCTTTCTTTTTATCCATCTTTGCATCCTCATCTGACTTTCTGACTTTTTTTGGTGTTGTAGGGCCCTCAGTATATGCACTGCGCCCTCTGCTAGCCCTTCCTCTACTGCCCACCACTCTCCCTTCATTCTCCTCATCTGAGCCAGCATCTTGTCCTGGTGGCGAATGAGCCTCACAGAAGGCCGTCTTCTTAACAGAGAATGTGGTCCCATTCACGTTTGTCTCCCTCACAGGGTCAATCTTCATGAAGAGCCCGGCGCGTTGAGCACATGTGACGTGAAATGCGGTGTAGCAGTTAGCCTTGTGGCACTGAATGGATGCCCCTCGACCCTTCTGCTTGCACAGGTAGCAGGTGAGTTTCCAGCGTGCAGGAGGGATGTTACCAATCCCTTCCACTGGTTCCAGAAACACTGTGTTGGCAAAGCAGACCTCGGGGATCCAGATAGCACAGACGACATGTGCCCATTGGCCATCACTTGTTTGCTTGAAAGCACCACCCCGGTTTGGGCAGAGTACACAGTCAACAGGTTTCTGAGGAGACTGGAGGCAGCAGCGGCACAGCCACTGACCCTCAGGGATATAGGGCACTCCATAACATTCCTGGTGCACAGCCAGGTTGCAGGAGTCACAAAACAGGATGACATTGCTGTTCAGACATTCATCATCCAGGCACACGCAGCAGAAGGCATCATCGTCAATAGTGCTCTGAGAAGGTGCCCGGCTGCGGGCTTCACGGTAAGCCTCCTCCTCTAGCCGGTCCACCAGTAGCTCAAAGGTGTCCGCTGAGACAGCCGAGTAACCATTCGAGGTCCGGCTATCATTGACCAACTCCAGCCAGGCCATGTCCTCTTCGTCCATGTCATACTCTCCCTCAGCTTCCAACTCCTCAGCTGAGCGTTCAATGTAACGGTAATACGCCGTAGGCAGAGGAGGTGCCTCAACCGGAGTGAAAGTTTCTTGGACACGAAATTTGGGGTCAGGGAGGTTCATGTGATGATGATGTGATGCATTTAACTTTTCTGGTGTTTGTGGATGTGAACTGGGGCAGTGGTTTTTAGAAGATGGCTGTGACTTAATGGGGGTGCATTTGGAGTCTTTCCTGCGGCCTCGGGGTGTAACAGGCTTGTGAACTGTTTGGGCACTACTGGCAGGTACAGATGGTTGTTCGTTGTTTTCCTTGTTGCTGTTACACTCACTAATGTCTTGGGCCATCATCTCATCTTCAGTAATAACCTCCAAGGGCTCCAGAATAGAAATACGGTGAAGCCTACCATCCAGTTCCACCTCTACCACCTTCTGCGCCTGGGCATAGGTTAGTGTCTCTCTGCTTGGAGATGCCTTGAGACTGTAGGGGGATGGGGACCGCTGGCGGGCACCCCCACGCCTGCCAACCACCCCATTGGACTTCCTGCCATCTGTGCCCCCTTTTCCAGCCACCTGGCCTTTTCGACGTGGCTTCCTCATAGGCCTCCAATCACACTTTCCCTTCTGTTGATTTAAAAGGTAAAGAAATTAACATATGAAATTTTACATATACTAATACAGGCTTCCTACAGGATTCTACAAGTTAAATTTAAGACTTTTTAAGACCTTTTTAAGAGTACTTAGAAGAGAATTTAATGCCCCTTTCACAGCCTATTTCACAGCCATATAGGCAAAAATTTGTGATTTCTAGAATTTAGGAAAATGTATTTATTTATCCCTTGTACAAGGTGCAGCAAGCTTCAAACATATTTCCCTCTACTTGTGTCAACCAAATGCAGAGTGATCTTTTCACCAACCAGGCATTATTAAATTTGCACTACCCCATGCTTACTTTTCACTCTTGTGATCATTTCTCAGCGGGGGCTGTAAAGTGAGTGATGACTGGTTCCTAATTTCAATATAAATTGTAGGGTTGGAACGGGTGGAACTGAGTAGACTGTTACTTTCTTTGCAGCTTGGACATTTAACCAACATATTTAAATACAATAATTACTTCATTAATTACCTATTACTTACTTATTTACTTATTAACTTTTAAAGACATTTTTTTAAGGTATCAAATGCAGATTTGTAAATTCAAGACTTTTTAAGACCCTGTGGGAACCCTGTAATATTTCTATATTACTTAATTAGTGCAACAAAGACTTGACCTAACTGTATAGTTTAAGTCAGGCAACACAAATTTCACAGGATCACATTTTCTCTATCATAAGTTGTGTAATTTTGTGACTACAAAGTGACAAAAGCTCCAGCATTCCAGATGGATGTTTGAACAAATTTTTCCTTGTACAAGCACTGCAGGTAAATATGAGTTTAAGTACATTTTTATGCATCAAATCGAATTTTATTTATATAGCACCAAATCATAACAAAAGTTATCTCATGACACTTTACATATAGAGCCAATTGGAACCAGACACTCAAGCCAATTTACAGAAACCCAACAGAATACTTCAGGAGCAAACATTTGTGACTGGTAACAGTGGTGAGGAAAAACTTCCTTTTAACAGGCAGAAACCTAGAGCAGACCCAGACTCCTCTGGAGGATGGTCATCTGCCTTGACCATGAATCTATTAAGCAGGAATGTGTTTTTGAAAGTGAGTTAGTTAAAACTACATTTCACCAACAGGTAAGATTAAGTATGGAGTAAGAAGACAGTATTAGGTTCAGTGGTAGAGTTAAAGAGTTGTAAGATCAGAAATGTGGACACTAACTGAGAGGAGCTTGGCTTATTTTGACAAAGAAATTAATGGATGGACAAAATAAATAGGACACATTTCTGACCTCAAAAATTCATATTTAAGACATTTATAAAATTTAAGACATTTTAATACACTTACACAATTTTTGCAATTATATTGCTTTAATAAGTGATATAATTCTTGGATATCACTTAATGAAGTCACTTATTCTGTCCGGTCTTATTTTTCCCTCCAAGACAGAGCAATGATTACAATTACAGGATACAGCTCCTGCCAACGCTGTAAATCTATTATAAAGGTCTGCAGGGGATGAACATGTGTTAAAGTTATCATTTATTTCACACGCCCCCCCCCCAAATAGCTCTGCTTATAATTCCCTACAGTGTTTTTAGACATGTTATGGTCACAGTACCCGTAGTGTAAACATTCCTTTACACTCGTCAGGTCATTACAGCTCAAACGGCCAAACAACCTACAGTCATTACGCATTATGTTGACAGCTGACCAGCTGTCAAAGTGTCATTTAATCTTTACTGTTAAACCAAACACGAGCTTTAAAAAAAAAAAAAAAAAATCTGAAGATTATTCCCGACTTTATCTCAAATATTGTACCACAAGGATGGTCACAACACGTCAGCATCCAATCAGCTTTCGGGACATTTTGAATGATCCAACCCAGAACCAATCGCATTCGAGAATAGGACAGCCTTAAACAGATCAGTGTCCTTATTTCGAGAGCAAAATGTCAGCCATATTTACAGTTTTTAAACACTGTTAAAAGCTCTCTTATGGTTGCAAACTGCGGCTATAATGTTGTACATTTTGAAGAAGCTGTTGCCCATGTTAAGTCGGGATGATAATGGTGCAGTATCGTGAGTGTATAACGGTACTTTGGCAGAAAAGTACAGGAACAAGTGAAGATGTCAGCTAGCTACACTGCTAACTTTGAAAGCTTGTCAGTTCTTACGTTCTTTAAATTTTTGTTTTTGGATGTTGACAAGCATAAAAACAGAACTGTTCTTAACTAAAATATTTTTACAAATCCCAAACTGTAAACAGCACATTAAAGCCATCTTACCTATTATGGCAACTGTCAGAGGTATCTCAGCAGCCGGTGTGAAGCCGCCTTTACAGTAATGGTTGCCTAGCCAGCAGCCTAACTTGCTGTACTGCCAAAGCTAATAGCTACTGTTAGCCAGCTCCAGTTTGCTGGTACACCCGGTAAATGTCGCCATTTTATTGCCCATCCGTATCTTCACAACACAGCGTTTGAGAGGCAAGCAGAAAATCTCAGTCTCACTGACAACACGAATAATGGAAATTTACCAGTAGTTTAAAAAACAATTTACTGTTGACTCAATAGTATGAGGAAAAATGCTAGCCTCCTCAGGCTAGCTGGCCAGCTATGGTGCTAAATTGATATAGCCAAAGTAAAATCAGGACTTCCGGTTGCACTTTTCAAAATAAAGACTGAACGTGTGTCTATTTTGACGTTCAGTAAATACTTTACCCGAAAACATTATACGTTTTATTTATTGTTTCTTAGCAGATATTCCCTTTCCCTAGAATTCTTCAAACTCATGCAGTGTGTGACAAAGTGCAGTTCTACGAAGGCAGTTTTATTTATCGTAATTCGGGTCTGTAGTTCGGAAAACACTACTTCATTTCCACATTTGGAGGTGTTTATAACGTTTATATGTTCGTGCCTGTTGTGTTTCAGACTTAATTTTGTAATCTGATTTTCAACAGACATTCAACAATTACATCGCAAAACTTTACAGTTAAATTCAGACGCGGATATCCTTATTCTGAATAAAGTTTGCGTTATCAGTCTTTTATTTTGTAGGACTCGGACATGTGCCTGTATGGACCAACAGCAGCTTGACACGAATTTACCCGCCTCCTTAACGTCATCAGCTCACGATTTCCGCGCGTAGCACTCTTAATAATAACTTAAACCAAACTAAATGTGTGGCTACGAAGAGATCTATCTATAAGAGGCAGGGTGAAACTGACTAAAGCTGAAGGCTTATCAAGACTTGCTCACGCAGCTCTCTCCATTCATCTTGACCCTAAAATTGGCAAGGATATTGACAGGATGCTCTTCGACTTTATTTGGAAAAACCACACACACTACATTAAGAAAGGAGTTGTTATGAATAAATATGAGCTTGGTGGACTTAATTTTCTCGACTTTTCAACACTTAATAATACATTTAAAATTAACTGGGCCCAAATATTCCTTAAAAATCCGGTCTCTATTTGGAACTTTATTCCTCATTATATTTTTTCCCGTTTTGGAGGCCTTTGTTTTATTCTTAATTGTAACTATGATGTAGACAAACAATCACATTCTTTTAGCTTGCTTTATGATCTATAAACTCAAATTTTCACCACACAGATATCTGATATGGAACAACAGAGATATTTTGTTCAAAAGGAAATCACTTTTCTTTGAGAGATGGGTTCAAGATCATATCCTTCTGGTGGATCAGCTGTTTAATGCAGAGGGACTACAACTAACATACCAAGAATTTCTGTTTAGATGCAATTTTCCTGTAACTCCCAAGGAGTATGCCAAAGTCTTTGATGCTATTCCCTCTGGTACCCTAATGCTTTATTGAAATGTTCATGATCTTCCACCAGCATCGATCTCACTGCCTGACCAGAAGGAAAGATTTGTTTTACACTGAGTGCTCATAGAAATGTCAACAAAAATATAAGAGCATTATTTCAAAAAGCTATTGTCTCTATCTCGTATGTAATATATTGGATTTGTTTTGTTGATGATATTGATTGGATCAAAGTTTGGATGATTCCCCATAAATACCTTATCACCAACAAAGTTAAAGAAGTGTCCTTCAGAATTCTTCACAAATATTACCCTGCTAACCACTGCATGTTGAAATTCAAAAAAGACAAAAACAAACTGTTCTTTTAGAGGGGACCATCCAAAGACAGTGCTGCACCTCTTCTGTCATTATTCATACACCAAGAAACTGTGGAAGGACTTCAGCAGATTTATTACCGACCATGTTTTCAAAGACTTTGTCATTTCGTGGAAAAACGTATTATTTTGTTTTTACAGATACCCCAAAAAGGAATTTTTTTGTATAATAAATTTATTTCTCTTACTTGCAAAAAAAAAAAAAAGCACTCTGAATAATACTATTTGCTAGTGATGGAGAATCCGAAGCTTTCTGAACCAATTGTGTTGAAATGGTTCAGCCTTTCGAAGCCTTTGATACAATTAAATGTGGTGACATCTGCTGGATAAAATTATATATTGCATTCACATTACACGAAAGGCAAAGGGTTGTGAAACAGTAAGGCACTGTTGTTTAACAATAAAGGATCTTTAGTATGTGCATCTGGAAATGCTTGATTTTTTGTTCTTTTATAGAAAATAATAGTAATATACTTGTGTGATTGTGCCATCATATAATGCTGTATGTTTTAGATATGTTTTTGTAAGAGAGATAGAAATATAAAGATATATTTACAAAATTAAAAAAAAAAGGGAAATGCTTGTGCAACTAGGGACTGTGATGACAGTATATGTATGCAGGTATATAAATCAGTGTATAGTGTGTGAATGACTATGTGCCAAAGTTAATCTAATGTTCTATCAATCTGACCTTAAACCTCACTCTCCCTTGTTCTAAATCAATGAAACTATGAAATGCAAGCAAAACTCTCCTCCTCTCAAAAACCCACAACCTTTTGAGGGATTGTGTCCATTTATAAGCATTTTGAGTTTGACATCCCCTCCCTTCATTCAAAGCTGGAGTGACACATGATGTCACAAGATGGCCGATACGCGTGTGACAAAATTAAGCTTTATTTGGGGAGTCACATGATTTTTCACCCGATGAAGCAAGGCATCGAAACATCTTGTCACGATACTTCTGCTGTGTGAAACCTCGACATGGAGTCGTGTCTGCTTTGAGCGTAACACCACTACTATTTGTGGACAGAACCAAACTGATGGGTTAGGTGCATGAAGAAATATGAAGCATTAAAATAAGACTGAGTGGTTATGATGAAACCAATACTTGTCCTCTAATCTAATAATAGTCAGGTGGCTTAGTGAAATTGCCATTACTGGTTGAATAAAAGCACCATTTTTGGCACAATGTTTTCTCGGGGTCTATGAAAAAATATTAACCTAGGTGCCCCTGTAAAGGTTGTTATTTTGTGCTGCCTGCTGCACAGGCCTCACCAAAGATATACATGTCTCCATGGAATGTTTATGTGTGTGTGTGTGTGTGTGTGTGTGTGCGTGCGTGTGTGTG
>JAPQRP010000028.1:30904053-30921259 GCA_037367295.1 Apogon hyalosoma
TATATCTCACTGAAAAGTTACTCTTTATGTGATTATGTCTTATTTTAAGTGTGATGAGATATTTTGACTAGAAATGAAAAAAATACACTGGGTCAGATTTAGATTTTTTCCAGTGTGAGTGGTATGGTTTCAGTCCCAGTCCATCATCTACATACTCAACCTAATCCATCCTTACATTTGCAACATTACCAACCATAGTCATGTTCTCACATCCCAGCAGATATTGTGTGTTGTGCTGTGTTTCTTTGCAACTGGGAGTTTTTTGTATAATGTCAGAGATGCAGAGCACTTAAGTAAAACAACTGTATGCAGGATGGTCAGAGACAGTATATGACAGAATCACATACAGATGAAGTCACCATCATCATCACCACCACCACAGCAGTCAAATAAAGACATAATACACATTTCATTTGGTCTTCTTTATTTCCTACACTACCAGAGCTAGTTCAGTTCCAACAGTTAACATAATTAACATCATTCACCTGTGACCATGCACCCACCTCTAACTTGGGCTACAGTATTTTAGTTTCTACATCTGTTCTCCTAATCTGCCGGTCCAGGTATTGCATTTCTTTGTCGTTTTTTTTGGGTTTTTTTCAGCAGGTGAATTTTGTAAATCTCTTTTACTGGTAACTGGGAATACATAAGGAGGACATTAAATTATACAGTTGCAAATCTTTCTAAAAATATGTTCAAACTCATTGTATGAGCGCATTCAGATGTCCATTTCTAGTGGGGTGAAAAACGTAGCTCTCCGCGTCCCTGTTGCCATAGTGACTCGTCAAATCGGGGCTCCATTGATGCCGTCTTTTTATAGTTGTGGTGCATGCGCTTAACTCCAGGTGAAACTACTCTAAGTTGATCAAACTAACTCAAATCAGCTGTTCTGGAACTGAAAACTCAGAGTTTCCTATCTCAGAGTGGATCAACTCAGAGTTCAGGGTTAGACTCAGAGTTTGTTGAACCTGCTTTGGGAAATGGACCTCTGACTATACTGACAATGAACTGTCATCCATTCCATCACAGGAAACTTCAAAACCACTGGTGATAGAAACATGAATCCTATTATTATTATTATTATTATTATTATTATTATTATTATTATTATCATCGTTATTATTATTATCATCAGCAAGCTACCAAGACAGAACTTATACTGATTCAAAAGAAACCAAATTCAGTTTGGAAAATGACCTCAGTGGTTCTCCACAGGAAAGTGGAACTGTTGTGCAAGGCAACACAGAAGGCTCAATTTGATACAACTGGAAAAAAATAACATCTACAACTGCCCATAAAAGAACACAGGTGCATGTATCTCAAAGTTGTGTTGGATTCAACCTAAATTATAACAAAGTGGCTACCGACACAGTACTGTGGCACAAAATATTGGTTTGTCTATTACCACAGAGCCAATCAGTGCCCTGGTTATATTGTGTCTAGACTGGTAACTTGTTACATCCCTAAAAGTACCAAGCCAATCAGATAGCAAATAGGTCACATCTTTAGACAGTGGAGATTAAGCTCAATAAGTCATGTTCCAGGCTGCAAAATGGAAGACTCTGGTTCGATTCAAGGTAGTATTTTTTTTTTTTTTCTGCAGATTTTCAACCAGGGGGGCACAGCACCAAGGGAGCTGGTGGGTAAAATCAGATATTTTTATAAATCAGCCACTAGGACAACATTCAGAGTGCAGAATTTGGACCACAGCACTCAATACACAACTGACACAAAACTTATACGTAACACGGCACACTGCAGCATTTAAAATTTAACTCCGCCCACCTGCTCCAGCCTCAATCTCACTGACTGCACAGAGCAAAGAACACCATAAAACAACAACATATAGAGCATTTACAACAATAATTCCTATTCTATACTATATACTATCACTACTTTGTTGTTTCTTTCATCAATTGCCACTGTACTGTGAAATGCACAAAAGAATGCATTGAAGTATATGCCATATATTACCACAGTACTGTGGCAACAAAGAAGCCAATGAGTTCATGCAACAGGATCCATGATTGGCTGTAGTACAAATGCTAACATTTGATTGGCTCTGTGGCAATACAAAAACCGATATTTTGTGCCACAGTACTGTGGCAGTAGCCATTGCCAAATTATAATATTAGTTCAATGAAATTGTATGAATTTATTTCTAATTGACTATTCTCTTCATTTCTTAGCATCTCTCTTGGCTCTACTGTTTCCAGTACATGTATGTGGATGTAATATATTTTGTCCAATCAGATTTCAGTCTCTATGTGTTGCAAGGGTTAATTTAATCTGGGCCTTCAGAATCAGTAGCTGGTCCATGTAACTTATTCTGTATAACATTGGGACTGTTCTTTTTGGTTCAGGCCAATAAAGCTAATTTAATTGAATTTAATTTATCTATTAATATATTTGAGGTAAAAAAGTCCATAATGGTTGATGAAAATGATTTGATCTCAGACATTCTTAAAAATCTATTTTCAAGGCGGACTTTTCCAGAAAAACTGGACATCGTGAGGTGAGGTCGGCCAACCCTGACACTAGCTAGCTGGTTAAGCGCACATACTCTGCCCTCAAGAGAACAGAAACTTATGCTAGGAATATGACTGGACAGAGGCAACTTGCAGCCTTGGCCTCTATAGTCATAGAAAAGGACTTATTGATGGAACTGAAATGCACAGATCACCTCTATGATAGAGTCATTGAAGTTTTCCTGTGCAAAGAAGGGAGAATGGATTTTGTATATAAATAATGAACATCTCCAGTGAGTAGGCTATGATGATTTTTGTAATTTTTTTTTCCATGTTTTTGTCATGTTATTAGATACATTTTGAATCTGAACTGCTCCAGATGATGTGCATGGCACAGTTGTGGTTGTAGTGCAGAAGTCTGCAGTTGTCTTAACTGGGTTTTTGCTTTAGTAATAATGGTATTCACCCTCAATACGCCAAATGTCTCTCCCTCTCTGTAATGTCATGCCCTGTTATTTTGTGAGGTTTTTTTGTATACATTTGATGGTTTCTGTAATTGTGACATCATAGTGGTGGTATTAAAATGAGGATTAAGTTGAGTAACTCCCCACTGAAGGCCCGGGTACCAAATGCACAGTCTGCCACTGGTTTAAGCTGATGTATTTTCGGTTGAACACAGGACCTAGAAGATGTCTCCTTGGCCTTACATCTGCTCTAACTCTAGTTTAGGATTAGGTTTCCATAAAAAGAGTGGGTGTTGGAAGCTTGAACAATATTCTGATGATGAATCATGCCATACATGAACATAGGCATTTTGTTCATAGAAATAGAATTTGCACCCTGCGATGAACTGGCAAATCGTCCAGGGAGCACCCTGCCTTTGCCCATAGGTAACTGGGCTAGGCTACTGCACCCCTGCAACCCCGGTGAGGATAAAGTGGGTTCAGAAGATAAATGAATGAAACAGAATTTGCACTATATAGTAGTGTTTGATTTTATTTTGCGTTGACTTGCAGAGCATAAGTAAAATGTCATTTTGCCGTTGATGAAAAAAATGACTCACTTAGTGATGACATGGTAAAGAATTATTAGTCCAGTTTCTAAATCCCAATGCACAGTGAATATAATTCACATTGATGCTTTAGAATTATGTTAGTGTCAAAACATATTTGATTATAAGTCTTGAGAGACAAATTAGGCCACAGTTTAGGCAATTATTGGAAACACTAACTGTATGCACAGGGGAATGTGGACTAGTGTTTACTTTATCTACATATTATTATGAATATGGAAACGATGTCTGAAAAGATGCACACAAAAAAGCAGGGTTTATAGTCAAATAGAATCTAAAAAAAAAGCCACCACAATGCCTAAGTTTCCAGAGATCAGAGAAAACAATAGGAAAACTACTTGGTTGTATCTCAGTTATACTTTATAAGAAGGGAGAAAATTGTGATTAAGACCATGGATGGTATAGAGAAGTCAGCTGAGGTTGTTTGGGCATCTGGCCAGGATGAGGTGTTCTGGGCATGTCCAATTGGGAAGAGACCCCGGGGCAGACCCAGGACACGCTCAAGGGATTACATCTCTCGGCTGGCCTGGGAACACCTTGGCTTCCCCCCGGAGGAACTAGTAGAGGTGGCTGAGGAGAGGGAAGTCTGGGCATCTGTACTCCACTGATACCCCCATGACCCGGATAAAGGGGAAGATGGATGGATGGATGGATGGATGGATGGATGGATGGATGGATGGATGGACATTGACATTCTATCTCAAATGATCATCATTCATCTTATGATCTTCTGGCCAGGTTACCCACACCTAAACAAGTCCACATTTTCTGGAATGTTTTTGTTCAGTTTTTGTCTTTCTTCCTCCTCTGTCTACTCCCTTCTTCATTGCTATCATCTAGCTAAACAAAAATAATTCTCAGGAGGCCTGACAGATAAATGCACACAGTGAGAGATGATGAGGTGAGTGAGGGGAGGATGAGTAGTAGGTGGAGGAGACAAAGTAAAGCTTTTAATCTGTAAATGGAGAAGGGTAATGGTCATTTAAGCATTAAGATATCCCTTCTGTCCATCTATGCTGTTTCTGTTCCTTAATGCTCCTTAAACATTTATGAGGGCTGATAACAAAGAGAGACCATAGCCACGCAGAGTAATCAAATCACTGCTGGTTATAGGGCTCTACTCGGAAAAGAGGAGGAGGAGGGGCAAAGTGGGGGGAGGGGGTGCTGGGAATTAAGAGGACAGCATGGAGTGACAGTGTGAGAAATAGAGACAGAAAGGGGAGAAGACAAAGGAAAGTATATTAGCTCTTAAAATAGTCATCTTGCTATTTGCAAATAAACTGCAGCATGTTACTGTCAAGAAGAATATACCTCTATGCATATAACACTCACCTTAAACACATCTCTGTGTCTCTCTGAAAAGTTTCTTCACTCAAAACACTGTATATCCGTATATTGCTGAAATTCACAATTCATTGCTTTTATAGCAGAAAATACAAGCTAAGGTTTCAAAGTAGCTTTAAGTTAGATAATACCCTGTGGTAAGTTTGATGTTATTACACCTCGTTTTTAATATTATAGTGTCAGTGCAGTGGTGTTCAGTCACGTCATGAAGGACAAAGAGTCTGAAGGGTCCACATTTTTCCACATTAGCACCGAGGGAAACTTCCTCAAGGTTGTAATGTGATTCTTTATGTCTTTGTTGTTTCTTTATGTGTATAATTCCAACCAAAAACTTTACTTTTATCCACATTTATTTTGTCAAAATGCACGTTATCAGTTATCATTTACAGTGACACATAAATGACAGTGATCACATACCTAGACACCAATACCAACTGGAATTTAAAAGAAAGTGTCATTGTATGAATTCAATTACAGAAAATTCTTCATTTGTCATTTTTTGACATGTACCTGTCTGTGATAATACAGTTCCAAATCCATAGCTAAGTCTTTCAGAGCCTCATTAGGCTCTGGTATAGGTATCTTGTGATTCTTTTCTTGCTGATGTCCCTGAACTACTCCACTCACAAATGCACACCTGGACATTCAGCTCCATATCACCCTCCTCTCAGCCTCTTTCTGACTTTGTTGCACTTTTTAGTATGGTGGACATGAGGATGGCTGTAATTTATTGTAGATACAGTAAAAATTGTAGTTATCTCAAATTGCATACCAATAAACTTGTCCGTTCTATTTGTATATGTCTGGGTGTCTTAAGTATACTGCAGATTTTCAGTTTCATCAGACGCGACACACTACTTTCTACTCAGTATGCCAGTTAGAGACAGCATTCCTATTAATTTCTCTTAGCCAGTCCTCTGTCATTTTTCGGTTGAAGCTGTTGTTGTGGAATGCTCCTTTCTATAGGCATGCTGAAAGTCTTTATTCGTTTAGTCAGGGAAAAGTACTTTGCAATTTATTCATATATAATATGTTTCATTATTTTACCAAATGCCAGTATGGGCCCAGAAAGTGTTTCTTTCTTATTCTTAAGTAGTGGCAATCTCTTAGCACATTTACATTGATGTGGACATAAATAGTTAACAATGCTTGAGATAATGACAGAATCAGAGGGGCAGTTGATTTTGCAAGTAATTTTAAATTTTTTACATCTAGTCCATAAATACCTGCTGATTTATTTTTACTAGTTCCCTTAGCTTTTCTAACTTCTTATCACTTCCTCTATCAAATTATACAGTGCAAGTTTTGTCTTTAATAATCTTGTTTTTGTAAATAAATCTGACATTTGACAATCAGTGGACAAAGTCAAGGGAAGGTTAACATCTGGTCAAAATAATTAAATTACAATAATCTACACCAAACATATTTTTGGGTGGGTAATTACTTATATTTTCAGGAGAATGTATTTTGAATTGAGAAAAAATTTAAGAAAAAAAAATTTGAGGAGTTTTATGAATGATGTTTGGAAAGTGATGAAGTTTTCTGCTGTCATTCAGGGTTCATTTTGTAAACTCTCATAAATAATTTATATTTATTCAAAATATTTGATTATTATATTATTGAGGTCATATTCTAAACGCACAGTGTTTAAAATTAATAAATGCATATATCTGTACTGTTCTGTGTCTGTGTGTGAGCTCAGTGTGTAAACACAGATTTAACAGCAAGCCAAACTCGTTTCCACGAGCCAGGAACGTGAGCGTCTTGCCCCTTTATTTTTCCTCACAAGTTGCAGGTGAAAAGCAAGTAAAAAGACATTGCTGCTTCAGGAGTGTGGAAAAACCATCGGGAGTGAAGTAACTTGTACATATTAACTCAAGACGTGCTTCTAACGTTCTGCTAGGTTCTGCTGCTGAATGGGAACCGGGAGGCTGTGTGTCCTCTCTATAACGTAGAGGCTACAGGTACACAACCCGCATCTAACCACTGTTTACTTTGGCTCTTTACAGCATCATACAAAGCATGAAACGACATAGCATCTCTGAAGTGCACAATAAGATACATATGTACAACACTTGTCTAACTTTTCAAGATGGCCGACAGGATATGACGTATACATGTCAACAAATGTCAAAATAAAGGTTCACCTTTTTCTAAAAATACCTGTGCCTTCTTTTACTATAAACTGAAAATTATTTAACATGAATTTAATTTAACAGAAAAAAAAAATCACAAGCATTTCTTTTAAGTGCAATTAAACCTGAGGACAGAATACTCACCATCTGGCATGACTAATGCCAATAAACCCAACTCTTATTCAACACACATTTTCTTTATACCGTTTTTTTTTTTTTTTTCCAGTCCATGTCTTTTCAGTCATTTTTAGGAAGGAGGATGATGTCCAAGACGGGCCGCAGGTAAGTCTTTGAAGTGCCCTGAGATGCTGTTCACACCTCAACTTTGTGGACTCTTCCATCGCTGCTCGGAGAAGCTGATATGACCAAAGCCATTGGCCACTCATTCCTTGGTGCTTGACTCTGTTTCAACAGCACATCATCTCCAGGTTATAGGTTGCGCTGAGTTCTGGGCCACTTGCGTCTTGAGTGGAGAGTGCTTAAGTACTTATTTCTCCAATGGCCCCAAAGTTCATTTGCCAGTGCTTGCACTTGCTTCCACTGACCTTTCAGGAGATCCTTACTGGTGAAGTTTCCCGGTGGAGCATGTAGGCCTGGCTTTTGGGTCAGGAGCATGGCAGGGAACAGCAGAATGGGCAAGGAGGGGTCTGATGAGATGGGAACCAGCAGCCTTGGGTTGATGATTGCTGATATCTCTGCCATCAAGGTACACAGGATCTCATGTGTCAGGTGAGTATGCTTGTTTTGCAAAAGCATAGAGTCTAGTATTCTGCGTGTGACCCCAATCATACGTTCCCATACTCCCCCCATGTGGGATGCCTGTGGTGGATTAAACTCCCATGTACAGTTTTTGCAATGGAGATAACTCAGGATGCTGGTCTGCTTTTCATCAGGGCACTCCATGCCCAGCTCTGCACTGGTGGTTATGAAGTTTGTCCCCCTGTCTGATCTGAGCTGCTTTGCTGGACCTCAGCTTGTGGCATCCCTTGAGTCTATAACTTCGATGTGTACCCCCCTGGTGTTCATACACGTGAACAGAATAGCTCACCTTTTGCTTTGCGTTGCACCTCCTCGAGTGCGTCTGGTCACCACTGTCCATGGTCCAAATACGTCCAGCCCTACGTATGTGAAGGGTGGGGAGGTGTTGAGCTGCTCTGGAGGGAGGTCAGCCATTTTCTGTGCTTCCAGTTTCCCTCTGAGCTTAGAGCATGTCACACAGTGATGAAGGATAGAACTCACCAGTTTCTTGCCACCAACAATCCACAGTCCAGCTGCTCTGATGGCCCCTTCTGTGAACTGTCGTCCCTGGTGTTTCACTTCAGCATGAAAGTGTTCCAAAAGCAGCTTGGCAACATGGCTATGCTTTGGGAGGATGACTGGATGTTTTACCTCAGAGTCAAGAGGAGCATGTCTGAGAAGCCCTCCGACCCGCAGCTGGCCGTCACTCATGTAGGGGTCAAGGGTCAAGATCTGACTGGAATTAGAGACTTCTCTGTTTGCTTGAAGAGCGGCGTATTCATCTGGATATGCATCTCTTTGAACAGTCTCTAGTATGAGCCTCTTGGCTGCTGCATGCTCCTCAGGAGTGCGAGGCCCACTGCACAGATTTTTAAGATTTTTTCTTTTAGTTTCAAGGTGGGTAGCTAGAGCAGTCACTTGTGGTCTAACCTCCACATCCATTTCAGGATCCATCAGCTGAAAGTGCTCATGTTTCTCTATCTTTGGAGGCTTGTAGAGGAAGTGGGGCCCTTTAAACTACATTGTGTCCATGAGCTGTGATGCTGCTACAGATCTGGTGGCTGTCTGCTGGGTTCTGTTCCGAGGGGATATAATGCCACTGATCTGGGGACATTGTCTGGCGTATACGATGCACATGATTGTGTACATACACATAGAAGCGCTTTGAGTCATTACAGATGTATCCGAGGACCACCTTGCTGTTGGAGTAGAATTTAACAGCATCTGGCTTGTGATCTAGTTCGTCCAAGATTAGCTCTGCCATCTCAATCGCCAGAATGGCTCCACAGAGCTCAAGGCATGGGATCATAGGTTCTGGCTGCAGTGACAGCTTAGCCTTTTCTAGCACAAATCCGACCTCATAGTGGCCCTGTTCAGTGAAAGCCCTCAAGTAGGCTACTGCCCCTATAGCCCAGTTTGAGGCATCAGAAAAAAGGCACAGTTCTGTGTATTTGGCTTTTAAGAGTGACATTTTCACATAGCAGCAAGGGACATGAAGGTTACTCAGCTCCTCAAGTGATGCTTTCCACTCCTCCCATCTGCTCACCTTATCATCAGGCAGAGGAGTATCCCAGTCCTGGACTCCACTGGACAGCTCTCGTAGCAACAGTCTGCCTCTGATGGTCACTGGCACTGCCAGACCCAGGGGGTCGAAGATGCTGTTAATGACTGACAGCACCCCGCGACAGATGTAAGGCTCGTCGGCAGCAGCAACCTTGAAGGTGAACATGTCTGTGCTGATGTCCCAGCATAGGCCTAAGCTTCTTTGCATAGGCAAGGTCTCATCGTCCAGACCTAAGACTTTTATGCCGAAGGCCAGTTCTTCAGGCTCAAAGACTTTCATCACAGCGACACTGTTTGATGCAATTTTGTGGTTTCAAGTTGGACTCTGCGAGTGATGCACACGTTCGCTTTAGCAAGTCCATGGCTGCTGACTCTGTGGGCAGGGATACGAGCCCATCATCCACGTAAAAGTGCCAATCAACAAAGTGCTTAATGTCTGTGCCCTCCTTTGGCTCACCTCTCTGAGCAGCTCGTCGCAGGCCGTAGGTGGCAACTGCTGGGGACGAACTATTGCCAAAGACATGCAAGAACATGCGATATTCTTGAATTTCCTTTGAAAGGTCATTGTCTTTATGACACAGGAATCTCAGGTAGTCTCTGTGGTTGTGCCGCACCAGGAATCCATAAAACATCTGTTGGATATCAGCAGTGACTGTGATAAGGTCCTTCCTAAACCATATCAGCACACCCAGGAGACAATTGTTTTGGACGGGGCCTGTGAGCAGCACTGAGTTGAGGGAGACACCATTCTGTTGGGTGCTTGAGTCAAACACGACTCGTATCTGCCCTGGCTTCTGAGGTTGACACACCCCGAAAACAGGCAGGTACCAGCATTCCTGTTTCTCTTGGCTGGGCGGTGCCTTCTCTCTGCATGCTTGTTCTTGAACAGTTTTTCCATGAAGGAGAATTGCTGCTTCATCTCAGCATTCTTGCTCAGCGAGCGTCTCAAAGAACTAAGGCAGGACAGAGCCTGCTCTCTGTTGTTAGGGAGTGGAGGATGAGGAGACCTGAATGGCAACAGTGCTACCCAGTTATTGTCTTCATCCTGACAGACTTCTCTTTCCATGATGTTCAAAAACAGTTCATCCTCAAAAGACATGGCACTCTTATTGTCTTTGTCTGTTCTCTGAAAGACCGTGAGCCCAAGCTGTTCTTTGGCTGGCTTAGGCTTTGCCATGTGTGCAGAGTGGCCATGCCTGTGCTCCCCACCATAGCTCAGTCTCTCTTTCACACAGATGCTATTATGACAAGGAGTAAGGAGAGACGGACGTCCATTCTGGAGAATGTGGATTCTGAAGGTGTTCACAGTCAGCTTGTGAGTGTTGTCAAGACCTAAGACCTTCACCTATTATCACCCAGCCTAAGTCTAGACGTTGAGCAAAGGGTGTGTCGTGGGGTCCATTGACCTGCTCTCTCACCTTGTGCACATGTATCATGTCTCTCCTCAGCAGGATCATCATCTGGGCGTCAGGATCCAGCTTGGAAATGTGTGGAGCGATGTGTTTCAAGTAAGTGTGTGGCCTCCGGAGTTGGGACTTTGGACTTATTGGTTAGTATCTCGTTGCACTCCATGAGTGGTGGGAGATCAAGGCACACACCTCCATTCACCGCTTCAATTTGAAAGCCTACTGCCTTTCTACCAGTCATCTCTGTTGTGCCGGCACATGTTCTCATCAGATACATTGACAGGCTGCTGTTGACTCCAAACAGCTGGAAAGATTTGGATCGTGCCAAGGAGCAGTTACTTTGAACGTCAAGTATAATGTATATCTTGATGGTGTGTTCTGGTTGACCTTGAGGGAAGACATGCGTCAGGTATACTTTTGAGTAGGACTGTGGAAGACTGTCTAGGCTGCAGACCTTGGTGCAGTGAGGTCTCACTTCCAGGGAAGAAATAGCTGGCTGTGCTTCAGCACCTAATTGAGTGTCACTAACCTGATGGAGGCGGTGGCTGAGAGGTGTCAGGATGCATTGCTGCCTTTTTGCTATGACACACCGCATTTCAGCATCACCTGACAATCCTTGGTGAGGTGGTTTAGGGCACAGCATTTAAAACAGCGTTTGTGTTCTTTAAGAATGTCTTTTCCTTCTTGCAGTGTTTTTATTCTGAATGACCTACATTTTTCTAATGGATGTGTTTTCTTGTGCACAGGGCAATAACAAGCTGCATCACTGTCTTTCTTTCCAGTGTCTGTGGCGCTTGTGGTGTCTGCGTCAACAGTAGCAGACACGTCTGTCTTGTGCACAGATACAGCAGTCTTGAATCCACTTTGTTTGAATGGAGTTCTCTCACCTTTCTTGTATGTCTAGCTGTGGCTTGACAAGGCAAAACTTAGGTCATTGCGGGCCTTAGCCTGGCTGTCGACGAAGAATGAAAAGGGAGAAAAAGTTACTCTGTGCTGTTCTTTGAAGCAGGAGCCGATGCTGAGCCATTTTTCCTGCAGGCCTGGAGGCAACTTCTCTACAATGGGTTTTATGCTGTGAGGAGTATCAAGGTAGGCCAGGCTGGGGAGGTATCCCTCATCCTTAGCTGCCAGCAGCTCCATAAGAAGATCACTGAGCTCTCTCAGTTTTGCATTGTCTTTAGCAGATAGATGGGGAAAACTATCCAGTCTTTTGAACAGCACATTCTCCACCATCTCTGGTGTGTCGTAGCATCCCTGAAGTCTCTGCCAGGACAGATTGAGGGCAGCTTTGGGGTTAGTGACATGAACAGCCCAAATCCTTTTTACATGCTCCAATGACTCTTTGCCCAGCCACTTCAAGAGGAGGTCTAACTCTTCACTGTAGGTGAGCCCCAAGCCCTGTGTCACATTGAAAAATGATGACTGCCATGCTCTGAAGTTCTCAGGTGAGTCATCAAACTTTGTGAGGCCAGTGGTCACTAATTCTCTGTGTGCTGGGAACTTGGCGAAGTCTATCATGGGTGGAGAATCAAAGTGAAGAAGAGGAGGCTGATCATGTTGTCAGTGTAGACTGTGTGATGGTTTTGAGGTGGGTGTCTGTTCAGCTGTATGTACTGAATCATGTGCTGGGGGTCTGAAGACACTGAGTGGGGGCCTTTCTTCTACAGCTCCAGGCGCTGACTGACATGGTGGTCTGTTCACAGTGTGCCGCATATCATTGTGTGGTGGTGAGGCAGAAGACTGTACAGTGATTTGTGACTGGCATTGCACATACTCCTCTATGCGCTGTTGAATCACTTGTGGCGGGACCACACTTCTTACACTTTGTACATCTTCATTCCCCATAGCTACAGCTGCTTCTAAGACTTCAGCTTCGACCCATGCTGCTTCTGCTTCCCTTTCATGTGCCAATGCTTCCAAATCTGTTTCTAATGCAGCTTTTTGTAGATATAGCTTTGCTCTTTCCTTTTTCATTTCTAACTGTTGCTTAGCATAAACTGCCTTGGTGAGCACTGCTTCAGCTGTGGCTCTAGCTTTGACGGCAGCCTCCATGACAGAAGAGTTAGAAGAAGACAAGCGTTTAGAGCTGGTTCTTGAGTGGACCGAAGGCTTTGAAGATGATGGACGTGGCCAGCTTGCTTCGGACTTCATTTCATCTCTGACACTGGTTTTGGAGTCTGATGCCATGTTGGAGTTCTTGTGTTTTCCGTTGCACCCACTGCTGGTTGTCTTTTTACTGTACTGTTCTGTGTCTGTGTGTGAGCTCAGTGTGTAAACACAGATTTAACAGCAAGCCAAACTTGTTTTCACGAGCCAGGAACGTGAGCGCCTTGCTCCTTTATTTTTCCTCATAAGTTGCAGGTGAAAAGCGAGTAAAAAGACATTGCTGCCGTAGGCGTGTGGAAAACACACTGGGAACGAAGTAACTTGTACATATTAACTCAAGACGTGCTTCTAACGTTCTGCTAGGTTCTGCTGCTGAATAGGAACTGGGAGGCTGTGTGTCCTCTCTATAACGTAGAGGGTACAGGTACACAACCCACATCTAATTGCTGTTTACTTTGGCTCTTTACTGTTGGGGTCTGGTCCATGCTGATCTCCTTTCCCCTTTATATCGCTCCCATTGCCTCCTCCTGGTTGCATTGGGAGGTATTTTCCTTGTGTCCTTAACAGGCGGGGCTCCCTGGAACCAGTGCACACCTGCAGGCGATCTGCAATTTACTGGGTATTTAACACCTTCCCAGACTAATGCAGGTCGCCAGTTGATTCCACTCCACCAGAGAGACGCCTTCCTTCATGGCACACATTCTGGGAGCCCTCCAACAGAGGAAACAGCCACGACCTTCTCCTAACCTCCAAATCATCTTCAGATAAGCTGTTTCACCTGCCACTGCTAAGCTTTTACGCTGTTTTTTGTCTACTGCTACAGCCACGCTGGTCCATTGATCTCTCACTGGTATTTACCGCTACTGCTACGCTGGCCCATTGTCCACCCATTGCTACCAACTGCTACGGATTAGACTGTTTACTGTTCATCGCTACAGCAACTCCAAAGGACTTCCTCCCCCTTCCACTTCCCTTTTCCCAACTGAGGCTTCAATAAACCTATTTTTGTTCTTTAAATCTGCTTCTGGTTCTGCATTTTGGGTCCAAAACTCTACATCCACTCTGACATTTACAGCATCATACAAAGATGGCGTGAAACGACATAGCATCTCTGAAGTGCACAATAAGATACATATGTACAACACTTGTCTAACTTTTCAAGATGGCCGATGGGATGTGACGTATACATGTGAACAAATGTCAAAATAAAGGTTCACCTTTTTCTAAAAATACCTGTGCCTTCTTTTACTATAAACTGAATATTATTTAACATGAATTTAATTTAACAGAAAAAACAATTCACAAACATTTCTTTTAAGTGCAATTAAACCTGAGGACAGAACAATATCTATGCAAAATAAATTTGAATATAATGTTCATATTATTTGTATGTTGTAAATATTGTAAAAAAAAAATATATAATATTCATAACTGAAATAAAAATGTTTAATTTTATATTTACTTTTGTTGTCCATCCGTGACATTTTTGGCTTTGTCCATCCCTGATGCTGCCATTTTTCAAAACTCTTACTATTAAGGTATGATTAAAAAAAAAAATCTTCTAACCAGTTATTAGGTTGTAAAATAGAGGGTTTAAGGTATACACTAAATAAATTTTAAGGATGGAAATGTCATGGGAACTTCATTTTTTAGAACTTTGGAATTCTCACAAATTCTTGACATTAAATTTTTGTCTATCTGTGACACAGTATTTTTTTATATTTTTCATTTAAAATATTTGAAACAAAATTTTGCCCCTTGACTATGTTTAAGATGGCATTTAGACCTTTCCAATTATGTGTAATATTTGTCTTAAACTTGTCTGGTTCAAAAGTTATGAATCAAAAAGTAGTGGGCAGTCCATCTGTGAGACCCTTGACCTTGCCCCAATATCTACAGGCAGCATACGAGTTAATTTGTCAGCTTTACATATGAAATAGATACTGAAATAACTGGCAATTTCTGTTGCTGTATTTAAGAAGTAGCTATATACCTCTATGAATGATGGGTAAGAGTGTTTATGCCTAATAAATCGTTCATTTTTTTTCAGTGTTTACCTTTTTACTATCATTTCTACTCTCATTGATTAATTTATGTCTTACATAAGTTTGCTCATCTTAAATGGTCATTGTATGTATTCGAGTGTGTGTTGTTTTCTGTATCATAAACCTGTATGCTAAACATCATCCTGTGTGTGAGTTCTATCTTATTCCAGATGCTGTTTACATGTGTAATTTTTAATTATTTTTAGGTAGTTTATAATGTTGGGCAGGTGTTACAGCCACAAAGTGTGAAAATGTGTCTAAAGAAGAGTAGTGCCAGTCTGTCTTTGTGTCTCAAGAATGTCACCACAATAACGATGTGGGTCTTTGTCCCATGTTTGGTTTACTCAGTGTGGTGAGCTCTCTCTCCACCTCAACATCCTTCAGTAGCTGCTGCTTCTCTACAAAGATCCTTTTCACCTTCTCCGACTCAGCACAGGTTTCTCCTGGTGATTCTGAAATGCCTCCTTTGCCCAAATTGCTTCTTTGCAATTTCCCTTCTATATACTGTTTGGCCAGAGCAACAGTGAGTGTGGAAAAGAGGTGAAGAAGTGCGTGCAAGCAGGTTGGAATGGATGGAGAAAAGTATCAGGTGTGTTGTGTGATAAAACAGTGTCAACAAGAATGAAGGGAAAAGTGTACAAGACAGTGATGAGACCAGCCATGTTTGTATGGGTTAGAGCACGGAGGAAAAGACCGAAGGCAGAGCTGGATGTAGCAGAGGTTAAGATGCTGAGGTTCTCTTTGGGAGTGACCAGGATGGATCGGATCAGGACTGAGTACATCAAAGTGTAACCCTGTTGATCTTCATAGTTAAGAACATACAAGTGTATTCCATAAATAGGTTCAAAGCCTAATAAATAGCTGAATAATAAATAAGTTAATGTTAATAAATAGCACACAGGTTAATAAAGGGTTAAAATGTATTGGCCAGCAATGAAGCTATGTTATTTTGTAAGAGGAAAGGATTTTGTGTAATGTGCCTTTGTTTTATTGAAAATACCATTTTAATGTTCATTCTTTTGTGTGAGAAAAAAATTTTAAAATGTCTTTAAAAAAGTTTCTAAGAATGTAAAAAGAGACTATATGAATGTTTGTGAAAATGTTTTACTTTGTCATTTGTTTTCATAAAACAATCAGTTGTTAGGATGTGACATGGGGAGCAAACAGGATGTGATGTGGTAAGGTGAAGCTGGAAAAAGAAAGATGGAGAAGAAAGAGGAAGGACCGCATGGCTTTGCACTGTGTTTGTAGCAGTGAAAAGTTGGTAAAACATCAACTTTTGTGACATTTCTGTAAAGCTTCATAGAGAAATGACCAGTAACTCTACAGGAACAGTTGCGGTAATGTAAGAGTGTGTATGAGCGATTTGTGGTGACCCCTGAACAGAACTGCCGAAAGGAAAAGAAGAAGATACTGTTTGTCAGTGATAGCTAGAAGACTGTCATATATTTTCATTATATCTACTTGTAAAGGCTCTAACATGTTCAGTGTGTTTTGTATTGCTAGTTTTAATATCACCCACCTCTTCCTGAATGGACTGGATGCTGGTTTTAATTTCCTGCACTTCTCTTCTTATCAAGTCCAGTCTGGAGCTGGTTGAATCTGTGATAATTTTAACATAAGGCCCTTTTCCACAGCAGGAACTTTTGCAGGAACTTTGTGCATTACCCTGAACTTTGAAAAGCCCTGGTGCATTCATATCTAAATTACCCAAGTAAATAACTTTCCCTCGGCCCCCAACTTTCCCCAAAGAAGTTTCTGGTAGGGAGGTAGTACTTTTCAGATTACCAGGAATTCTTAGGGGCGGGGCTGTGTGCTGGAGAACGCCACACTTGCAGTGTTTCCGCATGTCGTTCATCTGCCACAATTTAATTCATTCTTTATTTCATTTCCAGAAGCTTTGTATTTTGATAATTCAGAAAATGGACCAAAAGAGAAGCTACGACAACTGGATGGACGACAAGGTCCAGGCTCTTCTGAGTGTTTTTGTGGAGGAGGAAATTCAGACAGACTTTGAATCACCGACACGAAATGATGGAGTTTCAAGTAAAATTCAAGTACATTTATGCAGGATTATAAGAAACTAAAGGAGCACAACGGTCGCAGTGGATCGGACCACCAAACAAACAAATGGTATGAATATCACAGAAATACTCACTGTTTAGTTGGGTCCATGCTGTAAACAGTCACATTAGCTGTTTAGTCCAGTCAGGTTTGAAATATTATTTTGACACACAGTTGAGGTGTTTGGTTGAATCTTTTCATTAACTGGTAGTTTTATGTTGTTAGGATTCCTTTGTTTCATTAGACTTCTCTGGTCCACTGAATT
>JAPQRP010000028.1:30924765-30949187 GCA_037367295.1 Apogon hyalosoma
TGGATCGTGGATGCCTGGGCTAAGGTATCAGGCTTAAGTGTCGTCCGAGCTGACTGTTTTGTTTTGCTTAATGCGCCTTATAATCTGGTGCGCCTTGTGTATGAAAATCAACTTGTTCATTGATATTGCGCCTTATAGTCCGAAAAATACAGTAATACCAGTTTGTTACCAAATTTATTTTTAAAAAGTAATTTCATTGCCAGTAATTAGTGGATCATCAGAATTGTTACTAGATGTAAAGCAGTATGAAGTGCTAGCCTTGCATTGGCTGCACGGGGCTTGATCAGAGCCAGACCATATGATGTCAGATATAAGTCAAATGTACATCCACTAGATAAACCTACTGATCCTGGACAGTTTTAACCTTTGTCAGGGGTCAGGACAGTCAATACATCACATGGCAGGTGACTGACCTGAAGGGAGTGGCCACTGGGCCACCAGACATTCATGAGGGAGTAAACAGATAGATAAGATCATGTGAGGAGGAAACCTCATGGAAAATGCTCACAAGGGGGGGCATAAAAGCTTTATGGAGGAAACTGGAAACCACAGACTGAGGAGGACATTAACAAAAGCTCTACTGGTGATACCGCCCTGTGTTGAAGTTGTGTCACTTTCAGCTAGAGGAGCAGAAACTCAGAGACTAAGAGAGTTCCAGACCTGGGGGAGCCAACTGGGTCTTTGCCAAATGAGACCGTCTCATCTAGATCCTTCAGAAATCTGTTGGGAGTGCCACCAGCCTGAACATCAATGGCAGAACTGTCTGACACATACATGGACAGCTTCCAATTGGATGAAGGGGGCTAAGGTGGTCACACCATGTAATGCTCAGTCCTGTTAATACATGGGAGGTATAAATAATATGGAAATTAAAATTTAACCAACAATTGATATTCAGTTGGAATGAGAAAATGGCATTTATGATGACTGACATTGAAATTTACATTTGTGTAAGTCTAAATTACACTTCACATTTTACCATATTTGGACAATTTGTCAGGGTTCTCCAGGAAAAAAATTAATACAGTTCAAGGACAGTTTCAGTACAATTACCCATTGTACAATGAAACAACTATTTTTTTTAATCTGGTATCTGTATCTGACCAACCCCTATTAGTTTAAGTGTGTATTGCGTTATGCTTCTGATTAGTCAAATCGGATTGACTTAACGCTGTACAAAATAGGCAAGGCATAAAACAGACTAAAAGGGAAACAGTAAATATGTTAAGGCTCCTGAACAAAAACTTGTAAATGAGGAAAGTGTCCAATACATATGACTAATAAACTCTAAAAGGGAATAACTTTGACTCATTCAAACACCTTGTTTTTCATCAATACATAATTTGATGTTAAATCATGTTTGTGTGCATTGGGTTTGCTTAAATGTTGTGAAACCATGTGTTTAGGATGGTTTGGTGCGATGTTACTGTGTTACTGTCTGTGGTGATCGTGTGAATGTTGGATGCATTTGCTGAAATGTTGTATGTTCAGTGTTTTCATTTTGTGTTGACACGTTCAGGTAACGTGAATTAATATGAAGGTTTTGATTTGGATGTATGGATAATATGGAGTTATGATTTGAGATACAATATTTTTTATACAATAGCTAATATGTGCAGTCCACAATGAGAAACATTGTGGAAGGGAAGAAGTTAGGCTGAGTTAAATAATAACATTTAAATAATTAATAAATACAAATTTAGAGGATTTTGAGCATGTACTGAAGCTGAGCTAAGCTTATCAACAAAATATGTGCTAACACAAAACTTTAATTGGATGCTTTGCATGGGCTATCGCATGGAATCTCACACCTCACGAGATGCTAATTTGCACAAATGCAACTATGCTGCATGTGGGAGGCTCCTAATTAACGGCAATATGGAGGTTTATCTACTTGCAGGAAAAAGTAAGAGAGGCGGAGAATGAATCAAAGAGTGTGTCCAGTGGTGCCAGTGGTGAGGTCTACATCAAAGTCTTCCACTGGAAGTGATTCGAACTGCAGCGAGAGGGGCTAAATGAGGTCTAAGCCACACCCACTGTGGTCCAGATGGAGGAAGCATCAGAGTCAGAGTCAGAGTGAGACAACAAACCGCCAGCCATTCATCCGAGGGCAGTTGTGTTGGGATGCAGATGATGGTCTGCATAGTGGCCTGGCAGACTGCCAGGCAGGAGGCTAAGAAAGAAAATATCATCCACAAGGACCAAAAGACCTAAAACAGATGAGTATGATGCAACAACATTTAATAGACGTTAACGTTATGCTGGAAAATCCAAAACCTATAGATTAATTTTATTGTAGCCTAATGCTTTGGTCCCAGAGATATCTGATAATTATCCATGAGATGACGTTCTACTAAATATCCAGTCTATTTATTTGGTGTTCAAAGTTCCTATTCCTATTCCTCTAGTTTATCTGAATTTTGTTGAATAAAAATATAGAGTGGGTAAATTTCATCTATTATAATCAGTTTATCACACTAACAAAGCATTTGGTGTGTTTGGAAAACAATTAAACATAATCAGTCAAGTAGGTTGGAAATTTTAATAGGTTTGAATTTGACATTCAGCGGAATATGTAAAACTATGGTGATAGTTTTAGTGATAATTACTTAGTCTGTTCCATCATATCCATACTGAGGAAGGTTTTATTCAAGGGGACGATGAAGTTGATGCCATGAGAGGCTGAAGTCAGCTGGCATGGAAAGAACAGGATTGGAGAAGTCGACTTGTCTCATCATTGTCTACATCTGTGCCAAAACCTTTCTAACTGTACTATGGCCACATGAGGATCTGCATGGACCATGGACTTGGACTGAACACTTATATTCCACAGTTACAGTTACATTTACACTATACACCAGTGCATATATACTTCTAACATACAGACCATCAGTGGTACTACACATGTTATGATGTGCACCAATGCGGGAGCTGCAAGTGGCATGCAAGCAGAGGGCTTGTGTTGCCAACGGGGGATCTATGCAAATAACGGATTAAATCAGTGAACTCATTTAAGTGTTTGCAGTGATCAGTTAATTGCTGTGTATATAAATGTTCATCTAAATGTCACATCTACATCTGCATAATTCCATATCTCCACTCTACATATTTATGAAACTGTGGAACGCTCATTTGTTGTCATTTGATTCATGTTCACTTGTGTCTAATCACTCTGCCATTCTCTCTGAAGTGGATCATATGCTTATGGGGTTAGAGCTTCCACTACTGTTTTGAAGAATTGGTTTTGCTGCAGACCACAGATGGTGACCGCTTAGCGAAGGGTCATAGAGGAATTTTTTCCTTGTAATGTCAACATTTGGATTTTTCGCCTCTATCTGCAGTAAAGACTGGTGAGGAAGTATGGCTAAAAGTATTGATTTTGGTCCAGGGTTTAAAAACCCTGGAAGGGGGGAATATGTAGTAGCATATGATCCACCTGGGAGGGTGCCTTTTAGTTATTTCCTTTTTTGATGTGTGAGCTCTCAGTTCTTTCCTATTTTGATATATGAAATTTAAGATCATATACTTCTCTCCTACTCCTACTTGTCTCCTTTAAAAGAATCCATGTTGAGGAGGTAGGGGTGTGACCTGTCACACAGCTGTGGGAGTAGGAAGAGAGGATTACTCAGTTCTGTCTGTAATATTTATCTGAATAATAAATTTATGTATACTAAACTTAATCTCTTGTCCCTAGAAGGTTATTCTAACAACAACGTCTTAAGTATAAGATCATTGAGGAATATTAAGTGGAGATGTTAGTTGTGTTTTTCTTTTTATTGATGCTTTTGTTATGAGAATGCTTGATGATGTACAAATTTAATTTAATGTAAGCGGTGTGTCAGGTGAGAAGGATAGGCAAAGAATAAGCTTTTACTTCTGGCCTATTCCTTTTGTTTGATTTTTGTGGTTATTGTACAGTGTGCGGTGATAACTGTACAAACCAAAAATAAACTATTCATTCATTCATTTATTCATTCAACCTGCAGAGTAATAACTCATGTTAGTGTTGTGAATCACTCACTGATTCATGAACCTGCAGAGAACTGGTTTGTGATGCGATAGCGCTGCCAGTGAACTGATCACTCACTCAGCCCAATTTGCCAAGTAAACCAGTTAAACAGCATACCATAGGACAGGACATTTAAAACATCATGACTTAAAAACAACTTTATTTTTTTATGAACACTCTTGTCTCCCAGTCCCTGGAAGCCGTGAACTGAACTGAAACCTGAACCATTCACCGTGCATCAGTTCAGGGAGTTGCAGTTGTAGGCTCCTCCCACCTCACACTGAATGATTCAGTGATTTGGTGAATGAATCTTTTGAATGAATAATTTTAGTGTACTGATTCTAGTGATTCAGTTCATCAAAAAGAACTGCCTTGCCCATCACTACCGCTGTCTCTCTCAGAGGGGCGGGGCTTCCCCATGCTGCGTGCTCACATGCATGTCGAGTGAGAGAGAGAGAGACAGAGAGATAAACTAATTGCAAAACCCAAATCCCGCAGTCTATGGGGTGGATTGTCTTGTGCAGGGTGGACCAAACGGTACACACTTTTCCCAAGTACCGTTGCATCCCTAATAGTCACTATTATTATATATTACCCCTCTATCCTGTACTATATTAAAAAATTATTCAGTTTCCTGGTGTGTCCACACATACCGCGCCATATTTCTTTTAAAACTCTTCTTCTTCGCTTATTGTAACGTCCATCAATGTCTGTTTTTACTTTTGTCATTCATGTGATTCTAGTTGCAGAAAAAGATGCGTCCATTGCAGTTTTGCATGATACACCAATTGCGCTATGCCCGAAAAACCACCTCTTGCCAGTGCAAAAACTTTTAATCAAAAAACATGAGTTTGGGCGAAATTGTTGTTTTTCCATTAGGGGAATTTTTTTGGGAAAGTTATATTCATGCAATTTGAGAGTCAATGAAAAAGCGACCATTGTCAATGACACACTAAGTCCAAGCACACTAGATCTAGGTCAAGGTCAAGTTAATTTATAAAGCACATTTAAAACAATGCAAAGTGCCCAACGTACTATACAAAGCTCCAGATAAAAAAGCAAGATATGCTAAAACTAGTAAAATAAGAATAAATACAAGAAATACTAAAACTGATAAAAATGAATATACAGTAATAGGTTAAATAACATCTAGAACACAACCAGAAGATTACATAAATAAAAGTCACATACTTGTATTAAAGCCCGTCCAAATAGGTGCATCTTTAAAAGAAATTCAAAAATGGTCTGTGCACATGTGATATGTTGGGGTAGAATGTTCCAGAGCCTTGGACCTGCCACAGAAAAGGCTGCCACCTTTAGTCTTCAGACAGATTATTGTTATGTCTAAAATCAAGTGATTTGCGGAACGTATCTCTGGCTGGAATGTGCACAGTTGAAAGTTGAAGTTATATACAACTTTACATGAAAATGCAGGCAATGCCTCAGGCGTTTTTAGGGACACTATATGCAACTACTTACAAAACAATCTGGTGTCACAATATGATAGACAAACATGTTCAAATAACCATTTTTACAACTCAGAAAACTATATACAACAGGTGTCACAAGATGCCACACATCTGACTGGTTGATGTAGTTCACTTTTCCACCAAATGTGGTGACATGTTTTGTTTTGGGTTTTTTTCTCATGAAAGCGCTTCCCTTAGGAGCCAATTTTTACTGTCTCTTCCTGCACCCCTAATCCTGACTTCGATGCACATCAAACAGGATGACAATATTGCTGAAAAGGGTGTTTTTATTGTGTATCATCAGTCTGGTTTTTCTTGGCTTTTCAATACAATTGACTTCACAGTATTACTTTGACATCTGCACTTAACACACAAGTTAAAAGGAAGACTCAACAAGGCTCTGTCTTGCTGATACGTCCTTTTAAATGAGTTATGTTATTTGGACGCAATGCTATGTCCAGGGACTCCAAAGCTTTAAGGGTCTTTGGACTGTAAAAAACATATGAAGAGTGTTGTATAAATACTACATAACTCTAGTGCACTGGTGTCAAACATACAGCCACGGGCCATAACTGGCCCACCAAAGGGTCCAATCTGGCCAAAGGGAAGAATTTGTGACATGCAAAAATTACACTTAGGATGTTAACAATCATTTTAGTTCAGGTTCCACATTCAGCCCAGTTTAATCTCAAGTGGGTCAGACCAGTAGAATACTATCATAATAACCTATAAATAATGACAACTCCAAATTCTTGTCTTTGTTTCAGTGTAAAAAAAAAAAAAAAGAAGTAAAATTACATGAAATGTTCACATTTGCAAACTATCCTTTAACAAAACATATGAATAACCTGAACAAAGATGACGATAAGTCAGTGCAATTTTACAAATATTCTACCTGTTACTAAATGTTTTGTGTATTTGTAGATCCACTGTGATCTGTAAGTTGTAATGATGAGAAAATGAGGCATAATATAGTAAAATTGCACTTATTTTTTGTAATAAATTTGAGTTTTTTCATGGTTGTTCATGTCATTCACATTTTTTTAAAGGACGATGTGCAGATGTAAACATTTTCATTAGGCCCACATTACATTACAACCGAAATGTAATTTCACTTTTGTCCACTCTAAAACAGAGAGAAAATTTTGGAGCTAATATTATTTATATATTATTAGGTTATTATTTTACTGGTCTGGCCCATTTGAGACCATATTGTGAGGACGTGGCCCCTGAATTAAAATGAGTTTGACACCTCTGCCCTAGTGCAGAGACTGTGGCTCAGTTGGTAGAGCGGGTTGTGCAATGACCAAAGGATCGGCGGTTCGAATCCTTGTCCTTGGGCAAGACAATGAACCCTAAATTGCTCCCAGTAGGTCTGGCAGCGCCTTGCATGGCAGCAGCCGACTACTAGTGTATGAGTGTGTGTGTGAATGGGTGGAATGCGAGGAAATTGTAAAGTACTTTGGGCATCACGAAGGTGCATGAAAATGCACTATGTAAGTTCAGTCCATTTACCATTACCATAAGATAAGATAAAACTTTATTGATCCTACTATAGGGCAATTTCATAGTTGACAGCAGCAACATATAGCACACCAGTATACAGGTAGGAAGAAAAGAAAAAACACAAGAGTGAACTCTTTGAATCTTTGAGTGAGTTTGACTGTGGAGCTGCAGGGTGTGGTCTAACATCTCCAGACACGCAGCCAGACATCAGAGTGGAGTGAACTCATCCTACCTGTTGGGGCAGGGTTTGATCTGGCTCGATAACACCAACATTATTAAATCAACATTCTCTGAAGTCTGTCTAAAGTACAGAGAGAAGTGCATATATGCAGTCGAAGCCAGAGCCATGTACACTACTTAAGACCAGCTATGTACCAGTTGTGCCAAGATAACAAACTCTGTGCACATATAAGCCTGTTTTTATTAACCAAATCTCTAATGTGCGAGCTCTGTGTCCTTGTACTTACCCTGTGAATAATTCCAGCCTTGTGAATGTACTGCAGAAAGACAGACACAAAGCAGTGAGCAATCATTCATGCTGCAGCTCTATGACACATGGCTTCTTAGTGGGGTATTTTTCACATTTTTATTAAATGATGTGAGTCCTCTTATAGTAACACAGTCTTATGAAGTACACATAAAAATACAAAGAAATTACAAGTCTGCATTACGCAAAGTAAGGTTTTAATTTATACTATACAGTAGAACCTCATAGTACGAATGCACCATTGTATGCGTAATTTGCTTTACAAGCTGCAACTACAGAGTATTTTTTTCTTGAAATACAAGTATAAATCCACAGCACGAGCAAGCTTCATAATAGCTGCCTCTAGTCAGTACTGAGCTCACACATGCTTCCCCCAACTGGAGCACAGGAGCAGCCTTCACTTGAGAGAAGATGTGATGGCCAGAGAAAATGAGATCGCGATCTCATGCAACAGAAAATGCAATTGCAATTTTTCTTCTAAACAATAATCCTCCTCTTCCTCCACCATCTTCTACACGCACAGATCTTCTCATCTTTAAGGTAAAAAAGTTAATAAAACCATTTATTTAGCATTCTCGTTTATTATGGTTTTATAATTGTTATTTTCTTTCTAAATCTACTTTTTCTGTCTTAAAACCCCTTAAAAAAGGACTTTTTGGGTGGTCTTGGGGACCTGAAATGGATTCATTAGATTTCAGTTAATTTCAATAGGGAAAACTGATCTGTAAAATGAGTAAATCGTAAAATGAGCTCAGTCATGGAACAAATTAAACCCGTACTGCAAGGTTCTACTGCAATTATTTAATTAATAAAAGACTAATGTCCTTCTGATACTGAGAGAATGTTTTAAAAGGCCAATTCCCCCTCCGCTCACCCTGAGTCCGCAGAGCATCTGGTAGACCAGAAACTGGACCTTGTCCTCTGAGAGATGGCCTCGCACCTTGGACAGGTCAGTGTACATGTAAGGCATCACCAGGTAGCTGTGAAAAGAACGAGAGGAGCAGAGTGAGCAAAATAAGTGGGGGAGCACACCGGAATTTATGTCAAATAAGAATGAAGCTTGTTTTTGCTTGTTCCTTGTGTGCTTGCATGTATTGCAAGGCAGAGGGGACTATTGTTCATCATATTTATTAGCCACGAGCCACCTATTGTTCTTCCATGCGTTCATTATTATTAGGGGCTCAGTGAACGGAAAAAGGTGGTTTGCCCTCTCTGGGTCAGTGGGGAGTCCTTGCCCCAAGTGGAGGAGTTTAAGTGTCTCGGGGTCTTGTTCACAAGTGAGGGAAGGATGGAGCGGGCAATTGACAGGCAGATCGGTGCAGTGTCGGCAGCGATGGGGACGTTGTATCAGTCTGTCATGGTAAAGAAGGAGCTGAGCCGAAAGGCGAAGCACTTGATTTACCAGTCAATCTATGTTCCTATTCTCACCCATGGTCATGAGCTTTGAGTCATGACCGAAAGGACAAGATCCTGGATACAAGCGGCCGAAATGAGTTTCCTCTATAGGGTGGTTAGGCGCACCCTTAGGGACAGGGTGAGGGGCTCAGTTACAAGAGGAGGACCTCGGAGTACAGCCGCTGCTCCTCCACATTGAGAGGGGCCAGCTGAGGTAGCTCAGGCATCTGTTTTGGATGCCTCCCTGGGGAGGTGATCCAGTCATGTCCCACTGGGAGGAGGCCTTGGGGAAGACCTAGGACATGCTGGACAGACTATGTCTCTCAGCTGGCCTGGGAACGCCTTGGGGTCCCCCGGGAAAAGCTGGAAGAGATGTCTGGGTAGAGGGAAGTCTGGGCATCCCTGCTTAGACTGTTGCCTACGCGACCCAGCCCTGGATAAGCAGAAGATAGATAGCTAGATAGATGGATGGATGGATGGATGGATGGATGGATGGATGGATGGGCAGGCTCGGGACATCGACACAAGCCACACTCCCCCATTGCAAAGTACTGGGAGAGTGTAACCATGAGCCACCTATTGTTCTTCCATGCGTTTATTATTAGGGGCTCGGGGCCTTTCAAGCATGAGATTCCTGAAAATCCAAGGTTTGGGCAGAGTGTTAGAGAAGCGAAAAACCGCCTCAAAATTTTCCACATAACTCGTCCTCCCAGCCAAATGATACATAAGAGGCAAATGTTTTTTTCCACAAATGTAGCCACAGTTCCTGAGATTCATATGAACCCATGTTTGAAGACTTAGCTCTTTTTAAAGTGAAATGACAGGCAGTAGTTTGCAGACAAATCTGTCCTTTGCTCCTATAGCCACCCATATTAATTTTGTCTTGGTCTCTTACTGACTTGACTGTTCTAACACTGTGATAAGTCAGTCATTTCTCTCAGTACGGGCACAAAAACTACATCTGTGTGTTCCAGAGCTCTTTGTGCCGCTCATGATCATTACACTTTTCACCTATCTTTTAACATTTTCCCGTAATTAGCGTGTTCTGAAGCTGTTTCTCAGCTCTTTCAGCTCCTCTCACCTCCTCTGTCCCCAAGTGAAGAATCATTTCCATGGTAACAGGAGGTCTGCTATGGGTCAGCCAAGGTTCAAATGACACTGGTCTTGAATTATGAAAGCTGCCACAAGGAAGAGTCACAGTGACATCTAGTGGTCCCATGCCATAACTCTGTCATTTTTTGTCCGATCTCCACCAAACTTGATGTGGTTGATGTTAGTCCAGCTTTGAGTGAAATGATACTGAATCTGGCTAGTATACTGCCACCTAGTGGTCCCGCACGGTAACTCTGTCATTTTTTTGTCCGATCACCACCAAACTTGATGTGGTTGATGTTAGTCCAGCCTTAAATGAAATGATACTGAATCTGGCTGCACAATGCCACCTAGTGGTCTCACATGGTAACTCAGTCATTTTTTTGTCTGATCACTCCAAAACTTGACGTGGTTGATGTTAGTCCAGACTTGAACAAAATGATACTGAATCTGGCACATACACTGCCCTCTAGTGATCCAGCATGGTAACTCAGTCATTTTTTATTCGATCACCACCAAACTTCACCTGGTTCATGTTGCTGTCACCCTGAATGAAATGACACAGCGATATTGAATCTGCATCATTGCGCTATCTAGTGGTCTGAGGAATTTGCTTCAGCTGTGTGCCACTTTGGCCTGGACGCAGACATGACCTTATGATCGCGAGTGGGACTTGTTGTAAATGATCTCAGAGTCAAACCAACATCACCACCCCCACCCCCGAGCCCCTCTCACGATTTCTGCATATGGCAATTGTCTAGTTTATTATTCTTATGTCTTATAACATACAAAAATTTTTTGAAAAAAATGCGGCCCACACTGTTGGAAATAGACCAAAACATATAACTGCAAAAAAGAGCAACCTGGTCTTGAAAGATGTACAATTATTTCTATTGACATTCTGATGCACGGATTTCATTAAAATTACAAAAAAGTCAAAAATGTCCATCTGAAATGAACTGGGCCATTTTCAAGTGGCTACCATTCCCAAACGATCATCCTAAAATTATTCAGTCAACACAAAAAATGTTCAGCTTGGCCCAAAGATTATCTGTCATCATGTCATAGTGATTTCACTTACGGTTTTCACACAAAAACGCAAAAAAAAAAAAAAAAAACATTCATTTTCAATGGAAGCAACAAAAATGTTGACCATTTTCCGACTGCTACTGCTTCGCCATACTTTTACCTAAAGACTTCATTTAAACTTTAAAATGCATGCATTTTTGTCATCTCCCCAAGGACATCTTTGGTATATGGATGGGGTTTATGGTTTTTGATAAGCGAGTCTTCAAAATCCCCTGGGTTGACTCAAAATCTCACTTTTAGAGTGCATGTCATCAGCTACAGTGGAAGAGCAGCGAAAATTCACCCTACTGGCCAAACAATTCATAGGAGGTGAATGATCTTTTCCAAAAATGTAGCCACAGTTCCTGGGATTCATTTGAACCTATATTTGAAGACCTAGCTCTTTTTAAAGTGAAATGGCAGGCAGTAGTTTAGGGGCAAATCCCTCCTCAGCTTCTATTCAAATCAATACAAATTTGTACCAAACAGATTGTCTTGCTCCTGGTGAGTTGACTGTTTTTATACTGCCATAAGTTGGTCATTTCTCACAGTACAGACAAAAAACTACATCTGTGTGTTCCCCAGGTCCTTCTGCCACTCAGGATCATGGTAGTTTTCACCTGTCATATATGGTTTTCCCATAATTGGCAACAGTTTGGGAGCAGTTCCGTAGCCTGGAATTCCAAGCTTTGGCAAGAGTGTGAGAGAAGTGAAAAACCACCTCAAAATCTTATGGAAAACTCACTCTCCTGGCCAAACGATACATAAGAGGCAAATGATTTTTTTCCAAAAATGTAGCTACGGTTCCTGGGATTCATATGAATCTATGTTTGAAGACCTAGCTCTTTTTAAAGTAAAATGACAGGCAGTAGTTTGCAGACATATCTGTCCTTTGGTCCTATACCCATATTCATTTTCTCTTGGTCTCTTGTTGATTTGACTGTTTTAACACTGCGATAAGTCAGTCATTTCTCACAGTACAGGCACAAAAACTACATCTGTGTGTTCCACAGCTCTTTGTGCTGCTCATGATCATTATACTTTTCACCTATCTTTTACAGGTTTCCTGTAATTAGCACGTGTTGTGAAGCTGTTTCTCAGCTCCTTTCAGCTCCTCTCACCTCCTCTGTCCCCAAGTGAAGAATCATTTCCATGGTAACAGGAGGTCTGCTATGGGTCAGCCAAGGTTCAAATGACACTGGTCTTGAATTATGAAAGCTGCCACAAGGAAGAGCCACAGAGACACCTAGTGGTCTCACCCCATAACTCTCTCATTTTTGGTCCGACCAGCACCAAACTTGACATGGTTGATGTTAGTCCAGCCTTAAATGAAATGATACTGAATCTGGCACGTATACTGCCACCTAGTGGTCCCGCATGGTAACTCAGTCATTTTTTGTCCAATCACCACCAAATTTGACCTGGTTGATGTTGCTCACACCCTGAAGAGTGTGGAAGAAGCAAAAAAACACCTCAAAACTTTCTGGAAACTCGCCCTCTTAGCCACACGATACATAGGAGGCGAATGATTTTTTTTCTAAAAATGTAGCCGCAGTTCCTGGGATTCATATGAACCTATGTTTGAAGACCTAGCTCTTTTTAAAAGTGAAATGACAGGCAGTAGTTTGCAGACAAATCCGTCCTTTGCTCCATTAGCCGCCCCTATTAATTTTGTCTTTGTCTCTTGTTATGGGCTGGGGCATCACTTGTTGCCATGGTAACGGGGAATGTGGTCTGTGTGGCCCAGGTGTGTCCAATAAGCCAAATCAATCTGCCATGACATGCATCTGCCATGTTTCTCCTCCCATAGCAACCCAGTAGAGTCCATAGCAACACTGCCTGAGAGTACTGCTACTGCTACTACTACTGCTACTTTTACTGATCTGACATGCATGATAGAAAAAACTGATTTAAACCGATTCGCTCTCATACACACAGACAAAGCTCTTCAATTATAAGCTGAAGACAGAGTATATAACAAAGACAGATAAAGCTCAGCTGATTGGTATCAGCTAATGGTAATGTCTGTTAGTCACCAAACACTGCCACACAGCTTCCCAATATGAAGTGAATGGGAGCTCAGTTCACACAGAACCCCACCCTCCATGAAGGCTTTGGCAACGTCAAACCAACATGACCTCCGAGCCCCTCTTACGATTTCCATATGTGGAAATTGTCTAGTTTGGGGCTCAGGGCCTTTCAGGCCCAAGCACCTATTGTTCTTCTGCGCAATTCTTATTATTCTTCATCTTCTGGACAAATTTTGCTGATTAATGCAGCCTAGGGCGCTGGGAGTACCCCTCTAAATTATACATCAAAACATGCAGTTTCATCGGGAATAGTGTGTTATTACTCCGGTTAGAGATTCATAAATTTTTCGCAAAGTAATTCACAAAAAAAACTGCAAGAAACTTCCCATAGAAAATGAATGGGGAGAGAAAAAAATCAGCCAGAAAAGTCCACTTTTTTCACAGTGCTACTACTTTGCCATACTTTCACCTACAGATTTCATTTAAACTTTGAAACGCAGGCATTTTTGTCATCGCAGGAATGTGCTTGGTTTAGTGATGGGGTTTTCAGTTTTCGATATATGGCTTTCAGAAAACCCCTTGGTTGAGTGAAAACCCCCAGATCAGAGTGGGATTCCTGAAATTCCAAGGTTTGGGCAGAGTGTGAGGGAAGCGAAAAACCACCTCAAAATCTTCTGGATAACTCGCCCTCCTGGCCAAATGATACATAAGAGACAAATTTTTTTTTTTTCCACAAATGTAGCCACAGTTCCTGGGATTCATATGAATCTATGTTTGAAGACCTAGCTCTTTTTAAAGTGAAATGACAGGCAGTAGTTTGCAGACAAATCCGTCCTTTGCTCCTATAGCCACCCATATTAATTTTCTCTTGGTCTCTTGTTGATTTGACTGTTTTAACACTGCTATAAGTCAGTAATTTCTCACAGTACGGGCACAAAAACTATATCTGTGTGTTCCAGAGCTCTTTGTGATGCCCAAGATCATTCTATTTTTCACCTATTACGGTTTTCCCATAATTGGCACGTGTTGTGAAGCTGTTTCTCAGCTCTTTCAGCTCCTCATCTCCTCTGCCCCTAAGTGAAGGACCATTTCCATGGTAACAGGAGGTCTTCTATGGGTCAGCCAAGGCTCAAATTACACTGGTGTTGAATTATGAAAGTTGCCACAGGGAAGAGCCACAGTGACACCTAGTGGTCCCACCCCATAACTCTGTCATTTTTGTCAGATTTGCACCAAACTTGACGTGGTTGATGTTAGTCCAGCCTTCAATGAAATGATACCAAATCTGGCTGCGCACTGCCACCTAGTGGTCCTAACACAGTAACTCAGTCATTTTTTTGTCCAATCTACCCCAAACTTGACATGGTTGATGTTAGTCCAGACTTGAACGAAATTATACTGAATCTGGCATGTATACTGCCACCTAGTGGTCCAGCACAGTAACTCTGTCATTTTTTGTTAGATCACCACCAAAATTCACCTGGTTCATGTTGCTGTCACCCAGAATGAAACGACACAGTGACATTGAATCTGCTTCATAGCACCATCTAGTGGTCCCAGTAATTTGCTTCAGCTACGTGCCACTTTGGCCTGGAAGCAGACGTGACCTTATGATCGCAAGCGGGACTTATTGTTGTAAACAACCTCAGAATCGAACCAACGTCCCCCCGACCCCTGAGCCCCCTCACAATTTCCAAGTGTGGAAATTGTCTAGTTCAATTTTACTCCCACTTCAGATTTAATTGAAACATATAAATTAAATTGGAACTCATTCCATATTTAATATATAGGTATGTTCTTATCAAGGGACTTGACCTCTCTCGCTTTGCTACAAATTATCCAAAAATTTGTAAGAAAATATACAAGAATTTGGACAGATGGGCTTTGCTTCCCCTAGACTTTGGCGATAGAATAAGGTCAATTAAAATGGTAATCCTTCCAAAACTATTATATTTATTCATGGCTCTACCTGTAGAGGTTCCATTGAGACAATTCATAGAATGGGACAAGCATATGTCTACATTTGTCTGGAGAACAAAAAGACCACAAATAAAGTACTATATTTTCCTGTTGCCAAGGAACGGGAGGCATGGCCTTACCTTGCCTTAGACATTATTACATCTCAGCCCAATTAAGATCACTAGTACTTTGGTGCAATGAGTCTTATGCAGCCAAATGGAAAGACATGGAGTTTTCCTTAACTGAAGTTCCATCAACTTCAATTCTTGGCTGTCTGGACTGTGCCAGAGCAGTCCTACAGTTGGATTATGTATGTGTGTAACTCAATTAAAATTTGGCTCCAAGTGGTCAAGACATTTAGACTTCATAGACAAAATAGGATCCTAAACTGGCCTGTGAGTGACCCACACCTCCAATCTACACTACATGACTACAGATTTAGACAGTGGTCCGAACATGGTGTAACTGCTTTCTGCAAGATACTTTGAAAAGGACAGATGGAAAGCTTTCAAAATCTTTCTCTCAAATTTGGACTTCGTGCTCAGGTCTCCGCACCGGCTTCCTGTGGCTCAGAGAATAGACTTTAAAACAGCTCTGTTCATGTAGAAGTCTCTCCATGGTCTAGCACCAAATTACATCTCTGACACGTTGGTCCCATATGAACCATTTGGGACCCCAAGAACCTCAGTGACAGGTCTTTTGCTGGTGCCCAGAGTCAGGACTAAACTCGGTGAAGCGGCATTTCACTTCCATGCAGGTTAACTCTGGAACAGTCTTCATGATGACATGAGACAGGCCTCTCCTCTGACAATGTTTAAGTCCAGGCTGAAAACAGCTCTGTTCAGCTGTGCATAGAAATGAAAGGGTTCTATCTGCACTCTGCTCTTTTACTTTATCTAAATTGATTATTATTTGTTTTTTTGATTGTTTTAATTGTAACTGTGTGTTTTTATGCACCAAAGAAACCACCAAAACTAGGCAAAATGATATGAGAAAGGAGAAATATGCAATTACTTAAAAGAAATTATACTTATTTTTCTCATAAATATGCTTGTAACCAGTTGCTTTAATATTATATAATTGTAATTGTAATCACTTATCTATCATGCAAATATGCCAATTAGAACACTGCATGGCCAAAACATGTATCAGGCACCAGTACTCCTGGTCTAGGAGGAATACAAAGGAGTAATGGTCATTATATGCCGCATTTCCACTATGTGGAACCAGCTCAACTCGACTCGGTATTCCTGGAGACCGTTTCTATTATTGGATAGTACTGGCTTTACAGTACCTGTTCATCATAGTGGTGCGGCGCGTTACTTCTGTGTCGTCTGCTCATTGTTGATAAACTCGCTCGTTGCATGTTGTCTCGTCTGAAGTTTTACATCAGCCACCAAGGACTGAATCTCCTTGACCAACCATGGTGTAGTTTTGGGCTGTCATCATGTGTATTAATGTACCAATACATTTACTGTCAACTTCCGCATCTGTTTTTTTTTGTAAACTGGCAGGTCACAGAGACAACTGTCTGACCAATCAGTGGTCTGCAGTGTTTATACGTCACATTTGAGTATCGCTTGGAACCTCAGCGGAGGTGATACCAAAAAACTAGTACCGGGTATCAGATTCCAGGTTCTTTTTCATAATGGAAACCGCAAAAAGGCTAAGTCAAGTCGAGTCGAGCCAGTACCACATAGTGGAAATGCAGCATTAGGGACCCAACGGGTGCCATTTTGAAAATGAGGCCTATCCTGAAGTAAAATTTTGGTAAACTTTTAGTATGTTTTTAAGTACATCTGATACTATTGAAACCACTGAAAAACCTTTTGTTAGAATTTTTTGGGGTCAAGCCATATTTGCAGCTGACTATTAATCCACGTGAATGCATCAATTTTGCAATTACAATACGTCACAACTCTCTTTGGATCTTTGAAATCAACCTGGTTAAAAAAAATGAATAGAGTTACTAAACTAGAATACTATATATCTGTTCTGTAATGGGAGCTGGTTATTTGTTGACGTTAGCAAACTCCATGTTTCAGCTAATTTGGTTGCCTTCATTGATGATAACAGCTTGAATTCACACAGGATGAAAGTCAGTTTCACTATGAATGGGACACGACAGTAGTCAACAGGAGTGGGGAGACCTTATAAGAACATATATGTTATATATAAATACATAGTTCTCATATGAATAATTACTAATAAATACAATAAAATACAGATGGAAGTCACCTTTTACACACAAGAATTGTCAGAAAAACACTGAAATGTCTATAGATACTCTGTTCTGTGAGATGTGTGCATTACCTTTGCATCATAATCTGTTTATGTAGTTCTTTCCACCAAAATGCACTGAGTTCAATTTCAGTTAAAGTGAATATCTGTATCAAATTTAGCATCATTCTGTCAAACTATTCTCTATCTAAATAAATATTACAACTAAATATTGTGCTTAAACTATAATGGGGATTGACCGACCAAGGTACACAGCTTATTATGGAAATGCACCATGGATGTCTCAAAAGAAAATAAAAGGAATGTGAATGGACAGAAGTCATCATTCTGGCCTTGGAATGAGACAGATTGAATGTTACTCTTATTGACAAAAAATCTCACAGGGAATTTTCAGGATGTGGAAAATATACACTTCATCAGCTTTAACTTACCATATTATGCACACCTTGCTGATATCAAAGACATCTGGAGAGAACTCTGGAGCATTTTGATGAAAACACCCTCCACGGAAATAGTCATTGATAATAATAAGCTAATTCAAATATAATTTGGTAAAGATGACGTTAATTTTTGACTGACTCTACAGCATGCACTCTACAATAGTAAATATTTAAATTTCAGTATCAAAAAAGATTTAATTTCAATAGTAATGAATCAACCTGCAGCTTTTCTGATTACACACTCAATCAAATAAAATATTATTTATATAGCGCCACATCGTAATAAAAGTTATCTCATGACACTTTACATATAGAGCTGGTTAAAACCAGACTCTCAAGCCAAATTTGCCACACTGAAACATTAAAGCTATAGAGTACAATGTGGCATTTTTACACTTTTCTTTTGTAATCTTAAAATGCTCCTTATAAGCGGGAGTTGGGTGTACTTGACTCAGCAGACACATCCACACAAAGCTCAATTTTATGACCACGTGGACTCCATGTACATGTACTTGGTGTCACACAATGTAGAATGATGTAGGATGATAAATGTATGGACTATGAAACCTCAAATGTCCTCAGACAGTGTGCTTCCGTGCACTCACAGTATGGCTCTGTGGGAGAATTTATTATAGGTGATGAGGTGCTGTGAAAACAATGATCCACAGACCAAACCTTTAAATACAGGGTTTCTTAATGATAAAGGAGCCGCAGGTGGATGATGTGTCTGATTGCTGAGGGAGGGGTCCACAGCCACGCCGGAGTGGATCGTGACACCTCCGCCTCTACCTTGCAAGTGTTAGGTGAGGAAGAGAGTGTCAGAGCTCAGGCAGGGCTTTGGAGGGAGGTGAGCTGTTAATGTTCAAATTTTTACTAAGTGCTGTGTGACATGCCAGATCGGTAGGTATAGCTTTAACGTACTCCTTCCTAATTAAGGAATGAAAAAAAGGCTGTGTTTATGCAAAATGTACCTGTGTGACCTAAAATTAACTATTTTCACCCAACTGTAGATATGTTTATTGAGGGTTTATTACATGATAGCAGTGTGTGGTTTCATATATGAAAAAGTGGTGCCAGTGTAAAATAATGTGATTGGATTGGACTGACTGTAATGAACCAAATTCTATTTAAAGTCAAGTAAAAGTAAAGTTCATCATTATTGTCCCTGTATGGTATTATATGACATTAAATCATGGTGACATGAATTGGGGGATCATCTATTTTTTTTATATATAGTCTTTTGACTTGGAACCAGAGTGGACTTATAAATATAAAGGTTAATTAGATAGCTAGTATTATGACATTACCGTACATATTAGCTTGCTGGTTTGCATAATCCACATGGCAGTCAAATAGATTGGTCCTGAAATATATATCCATTAGTGCTTTTATTCTTTTTAGATACTACAAAGTGGAAATCTCACATATCACTGCTGCCTCACAGAAAAAAGATTCTGAGTTTGATTCCCAGTTTGGACCATGGCCCTTCTTTGTGGAGTTTTCATATTCTCCCTGTGCCTGCTCCACTGGTTTACCTCACTGACAAAAACATGTATGGTGCATTAATTCTCCTGTGAGTGCCCTTAACCAAGGTAGTGGCTTAGAGCTAGAGTTGTACTGGGATTGATAAAGTGCAGAGGTTGAATTTCTCTAAAGGGGCAATAAAAAGCAAACTTTTAGAGGTTTGTTGTAACATATGTATGTAAATCAATAGAATATAAAAACAAAGGCATACAAACAAATATAAACAAAGTATATACTACACATTATACAGCTTAGGGGCCAAATCACAGTGATCTAACAGAAAAAATAAGTGGAATGTAGGTTAACAAATTGGAGTCGGGCTTATCACTGTGGAGAGTAATCTTAAATCGTCCCCAAAAACAGAAATACATCCTCTTCCTTAATCATTCTGAAGTCCTGTAGTGATTTCTGCAGATAAATATTATATTGGACATCATTACAGAGGTTTAACCAGCCTGGGCCTGAGGCATTTGGTAATACTTTCATTAATACTCACAAGTCCTGGAAGTCATCGAGGATTGTGACAGGCGTAAACACATCGAGGAGTCCAATCACCTATTTGGAATGAAAAGGAATCAGCGGAGATGTGAGATCAGACTTCATGGCAGGAATGAAAAAGGCTAGCGAGAACACGTTATGTGTAAACAAGCAGCAGAGCTGTTCATAATGGTCTAAATTACTCACATTTTCATGCTTCATGTGTTTGAGCAGTCGGAGTTCACGGTATGCCCTCTTAGCAAAGATCTCTGACTGGAACGGCCTGTGGAGCTTCTTGATGGCCACTTTCTCTTTAGTCTTGTCATTTATTGCTGAACTGTGGTGAATATTTGAATAACCTGTGAGTATGTTTGAAGTTTGTATGCATGTATGAAGCCAGTGGGAAAATGACAGAAGACAGTTCAGTTTGAGATTTCACTTTTGATTCTACATGAGATACTGTACAGTATGAGGTGCTCATTCTCTCACTGAGTGGTAATGGTCGGGGGTCTGCAGTATCAAGATGTACTGTATGTAAATGTTTGGTAACTTGTGATGTGCACCTCTGCAATGGCCTGCAGGGTGTCAGATTGTGGGACAGGACAGTTCAGGTTTATTTGGATCCACATCCACCAACACACATCACTTAAAGCTGCTTATGACTTAAGTTACCAATTTTTCATCAAATCTGTAAAACCCGAATCATAGCCTAAGTGCCACGAATCTGCAAGTCTTTCCGTGATTACACACCTGAATCTCTTGGTGACGAAAGTCATACACAGCTTTAAGCAGAGACAGCACATTGGGCCACGTTGATGCTCTAATGTAGGATATTACAGTAAGCAGTTTATCCAACACAGAGACCAGCTATGAAACTGTTCATTATGGTTCTCTTTAATACTTCCCTCTTTCCCTATGTTTCCTATTTGCCACAAGGTGGTTTATGGTTTAAAGGAAATGCACAGTGTTACAGAATGACAGATAATGACAAGGGGGGGGTGGCAGGTTATCAGATAGCACTTTTTTAAAGGTCAGACATTTTCAGCTTTAACAGATCATGACTCCCACACTACAATCTCCAGGGGCCTCATGTACAAAGACGTGCGTGGATTTAATACTGAAACCTGGCGTATGCTTATATCCAGAAAAGTCCGTACGCACAAAAAAATCCAGATGAACAAAACTGAGCATAGACCCGAATCCAAGCACATTTCCTTTGTACATCCCAATCAGTGTGGAATTGACTGCATGTGTTGGAGTACCAGACTCCTCCCTCTCCATGCCACCATTTGCATATGCAAATGAGTATAAACAGGGTCTGCAGGTGGGATTCCCTCTGGGATTCCCCCCTCTGCAAGATCAAATGATGACATCAAGGTGGACGTGAAGCAGAAGACAGTTGTCCACTGACAAAGCAAGGCCGAAACAGGCGGAGGAAGAGTCCCAGTGGGAACTTAATGTAAAAAAAACTTAACATAGCTTAAAGTCCAAAATCAGTCATCACCAAATAATGCATGGACATCTGTGATCATGTCCACTTTCACCTCCACAAATCAAAACCATGAGACTGGTGATGATTGATCGCAGTTTTGGGGCATGAAACTATGTTAAACGTTTTGACATTAAGCGTTATAGCAGTTTATAGACAGCATTTAGACCAGGGGTCTGCAACCCTGGTCTTAGAGAGCCGCTGTCCTGTATGTGTTAGATGTATCCCTCTTCCAACACATCTGATTCAAATGATCAGCTTATCATCAAGCTCTGCAGAAGCCTGATAATGGCCGTTAGGTGTGCTGGAAGAGGGAAACATCTAAAACATGCAGGATAGTGGCTCTCTAGGACCAGGGTTGCAGACCCCTGATTTAGACTGTTCAGACACACACCATAGGACTGGACCAGCCTCCCGGTGTGAGCCAATGCTTCAGTTTGCCAACAGCCAGCTGCTGATGCCTGTCCTCGGCCATATAGATTAAAAAGTACAGATCCACAGTCCTCACCTGAGTCCTAAGAGGACATCAAGGACAGTCGGCGGCATCAGTGAGGCCTGGACCGACTTATAAATGTTCTCACAGACATTAACATGACATTAAGTACATTTAGCAACAAGTGAAGTTTGTCTCCTTGTCTCATTATATGGTTGAAATTTACCGGGCTGATTGGCAGGATTGGTATTGATCGGTCCATTGCCTGGTTGGTCTGGTTGGGTGGGGGGGTTGTAGGATGGCGTGTCGGTGTGTTTAGTCATTTATTTGTGTATCTCTGATGTGCACATCACCCTGAGGAATTAACTTTTTCACATTATTAACAGTTTCCCAGTATCACCTCTAAGTGTCGCCAAAGGTTCAAAAGCACTAGACACGTGCATACACCAGCTATGAAGTTGGCGTGGAGGACTGCACATTTCCACGGTCATTTCAGTCTTTGTACATATGAACGTGAGCATGGAAAAGGGCGTATGCCATGTTTTTGGGCGTATGTACATCCAACAGACTCAAGAAAGTAGGGACTATATATGCACTTAACGTGTTTATTAAACACTTTCAACAGTTTCAACAAAACAACTTGAAACAAACAACTGTAACCAACTGTTTCATCTTGTTTTTTTTTTTTTTCCCCTTATACTCCCATCCAGAGGCCAACCTGCTGTTTATGCTCTTCCATCTTTATGGGTTGGTTCTGCTGCCTGTCATTACTGGATCAACTGACCATTTGTTCATGCGCAACAATAACTGTACTTGGACAAACTGACCCAAATGCAGAGACGTTCAGAGTCATTCTGAGCTGCAAATTGATCAACTGCGTTAAAATTTTTAATCAGATTAATCATGATGATGGATTAATCTGCGTTAATGCATTAATTTTGACATCCCTAATATATATATATATATATTGAGTCACAATACAAAGAGATTAGAAAATGAAGTGAAATTAAATTAGGGCTGCCAAATAAGTGCTTGCTCTGAAGATGGTTCTGACCCAATATGTATTCAACCTAAAATCTTTCTGCTAGTTATAATATATTCACTGAAAATGTGTTTTTTAATCATTGTTTACTAATGCTTTATTTTATTCAAAACTGCTTACATTCTTCTGACAACACACACTGACATGCATTCTGTTATTAGGCTACTGATTGTTTATTGATGTTGCACACTCTATACAGCATAAAGATTTATCTAAGACAACTATTTTGTCTTAAGGTCATGTAGCCAACACTATTTTCTGTCAGTTGAGATGTTTCAATTTTCTTTTTTATTTATTTATTTGACCTTTATTTAAAGGTAGGGTAGGAGATGTTTTCCTGTAGCACTTTTTTTACTATAACCATTAAAATATCCTTCACACCCCAATTGTAACCCATTACAATTACAAATAATGCTCCAACACAAAAATAAAAAATTTTAGTCACCTGTGGAACTGACAGGACTGAAAAAACACCATCCAATCATTTTAACCGACCCATCGAAATGATTGAATGGTGATGTCTCTCAAACTCACCTGCCATTTGTCCCTCCCCCTTGACCCTCTGCACGCACAAATTGCACATTCTCAGAGGCTTGGAGCACTTGTACCAAAAACGAAGCCAGAGCTTTGCTAGCTATATTAGCTAGCAGACTAAATTAAAATCAGTAGGCACCTGTATGTTAGGGACATTATGGCAGAAAAGGTGCCAACAGTGGGTTGAAAATGAAAAACTGTATTTCAGAAGGCTACGGCCAAGAAAAAGGAACAGAAAGGGCTGCAAAGTGGTGCCATGGTGGCCCTATTTCTACTTGACAGGCAAGGTAACATTATGTCTTTATGATTTTTTGAGAGTATTCATTGTTTTCCAGGATTATGTTGTCATTTAGTAATGCTGTTTTTTTTTAACCGGGCTAACGCTGCATTTAATGGGGACGTGGGTATTTCCTGAAACAACTCTGTATTTACAGAGCACTTTTTTTTTTAAACGACAAAGAAAAAGATCGAACAGGAAAAGCTACGATTTCATGAGGACATGGCCTGCCTGAGTGCAAGGAATTGTGGTACCTAAATGTAAACAAACCAGTATGGTGGACCGTACAGGACTTACGCTCATGTCACTAACATAAATCACTAGGGAATGTAACTTTACCCAGCTAGGTATGAATTGGGGTTGTTCCACCAACAAACATAATAGTGAAATGCAGATTACAGCATTCAAAGCAAACTTTAGTGACATCAGTCTTACTGCAATCAGCTGTTCTTACTAGATTACTTAGAACACAAATCAAAATAACACGTGAAAAGTCCAACTTCTAATCTAATTTAGTGATAAATATTACTTGAAACAATAATCATTTTCATTGTTTAGGTTCATTATGATTAGGGCTGGGTAAAAAAAAATTATTTGATCGATCTTAACTCAATTTCCTTTTAATTTTGTGTAATTGATTAATAGTGGATGAGACTGATTTTTCACAGCAGGATCGCAACTATCTGACCCGGGTTCCGCTCAAGCGGAAGCGCGCCCAGCTCCGTTCCAAGCCCCTGGGGAAGACGGGGGTTGTCGATCTTGCTCGAGACAGTTCTGGCTTGGGACGGACGCGGAGGAACTGTGGGGAAAACCCCTCCACGGGAGATCCTCCCAACCTCAAACTCGAACCACAGGAGGCTGGAGGCTCTTCGATGAAGCCAGTCGTTCTAAGAATATTAACTTGGATCCACACTGTTAGTGGAGTCAGAGGAACAGTAAAGTGACAGACC
>JAPQRP010000028.1:31029509-31040519 GCA_037367295.1 Apogon hyalosoma
AAAGAACAGTGTACTGTTCTTTATTTATCTTTGACATGTATATATTTGCAAATATTTCAATAGGTGAGTTTTTTGTATGTCCTTTGACCTGTAGTGACACCATCTGCTGTCTGTTTGACATGTTGACACCCTCTGCAGACCCCTACCTTGATACCCAGTTGACAGGTTCCTGTTGATCAGCACCTACTTTAAAAGAACCTACAGTTTTCCAGGCTTCTGTTTTGTTTGACTTCCTGATGAAGGCTTGAAGCCAAAACATGTTGAAGTGTTTTTAAGGTCTATATATGACCATGCCGTAAGAATAAAGATATTTTAACGCTTAAAGAGAGCGCCTTGGGGTTTTCTTCCTGTTTGTTATCTACTTTATGAATCCCCTTTTCCAAAGAGCACCTTGAACAAACTCTTTTTTAGGTCCCTGAAGCATTCCATCAACTTCTTAAACAACAGGCATGATGCCATTGGCAAACAAACAGGAGACGCTAACTACTAATATAGAAAAGTTTGTCATTTTAAGCTATAATTATGTGTTTGTTATAACTTAACATTTTTATGTCCAATAACATAACTGTCAACTACCTTTTAAGGGTAGTTATATAGTTAACAGTTCAACCACTTGCTGTCGCTGTTACTTTGCACTGGTTTAAATTTTGTATAGTTATCACTTAATGGTTTGTTCCATTTGTTTATCTTTTTTACTGTTATGTGATGCACATCAACTATTTCAGCTGTTGGCTTCCTATTATGTAGAAATGTTTAGTTAGGTTGGACTTACTTTTACTTAAGAGTAATCTTGCATGTCAGTGGTGCAACCAAACATCAACTTCAGAGTTGAGCTATTTTCAATCTATCATTTAGTGTGGATGTACCTTAAAGAGAGAACGTATATGTAGCTGCTGTAATAGAGACGCTGTAGAACTCACAGTCATTCTGCGTGCCACACTGTCCAACTGAGACGCCTCAAGCCTCATTCTCTGGACGATGCGGAGAAGAGGACCTCCCTCAGGGGGTGGCAGGGAGCGCTGGGCTAGCATTGTGTTGCCAGAAACAAAGTGCAGCTGGACAGCAGCCTGATCATTCTTCAGTGCCAACAGGCCTTGCCACACAATTGGATATTTCTGTTTGAAAAAGGAAAAAAGTTGTAGGGTGTAAAGTTTTCAAGGATCCCGCTGTCTAGTATTATCTTAAAAAGTTACTGAAAATATCTCTGGTCTCTACCGTTAAAAGCTGCACCATGTCAATGGAACGATGTCCCGTGTGTTCCAACTTCGCATCGGGCCGAGGCTGCAGTGAACTTGGGGGCGGAGGTGTTGACAGGAAGGCAGGGGGGCCTTTCTGTAGAGAGACCTCCTGCTTGTGAGTGAGACCCATAGGAGACGTCATAGGCGAAGACATGGGAGATTGGTAAGAGGGGGACACTGTGTCCCTATGTATGCGGGACATGTGTGAAAAATCTGTAGAGGTAGCATGGCGAAGATGGGAACTGTCAGGCTTAGAATCACTTCCTCCCCCATGTGAATGAGACACTTTCCCCCTGTGACTCAGCTCTGGCTCTGGAGGGACCTGAATGACAAAACACACAAAGCAAATTATAAATGCTATGTATTATGCATCTATGCATTCAAAACAGATGATAAAGAATTTCAAGAAACCTGTGAAGTAGCCAGGTTGTGCCCAGATGACGAATGTCCTGGAAACTGGGATGGGAAGCTCCGCATGTCCCTATAAACCGGAAAAGAACCTGAGCCTCCTGGGTGCATTAGCTGAACTCCATGAGGGTGAGGAGAGACCATGACAGGACTAGATCCGTGAACCCCTCTGATCCTACTCTCACTGGGAGGTGGATGTATGAGCTTCCCATCCAGAGGTTTGAGAGATTCTTTTGCTGACAGATCTATGCTCTTTGACACCAGAGAACTCTTTGGAGGTCCCGAGATGTTAGTTGAAGAGGTGGTGCCAGGCTCAGAGGTACGTGGCTGTCTTGTTTCTGCAGCAACCTGCTCTCCCAGTTGCTGGTGCATGAGGATCCGCTGGTGCATGTCTCTGTATTGGTCCATGCGTATGCCTGGATGAAGCCCTCTGTGTTCACTGTGCATGATCATTACATCCGACTGTAGCTGTGACACAGATGGCCGACTAAGGGCTTGATTAAATTGCCTGGGGTCTTCTTCACTTCCACTGCTGACTACACCACTCGATACTGACCCCTGGGGACTTGAGTGAGACTGCAGTACCATATCTCGGATGACATTGGGCTGTGGTGTATTTGAACGCTGCGCAGGCCCTGTGTGCGAAGATGGATGGGAGTCGCTTCGCCTTCCATAATTTATCCCAGAAACTGGTGGGGTGTTCATCCTGGCCTCATGAGCCATTGCCTGAGTGACACTGTGAGGTTGAATTATGACGGAGGACTGTTCTGAGTGTGCATGATGCATACTAGAGTGATATGTAGATATTGGAGGCATTGAGTGACCCAGAACAACAGACGTTCCAATTGGAGAACTGCTGGGTGGACAGGATTTGACAAAGGGTGAAGGGGAGTGAACAGCTGTCCGTGGGGACTGGGGCTCCTGCTTCAGGTGCAGGGCTGACCGATCACTTGTGATGCCAGGGCTGGGGCTCATGCGGGCCCCAGATAATGATGGGTGATGTGGGCTCATAACTGGGCTGAGGTTAGACTGTTGAACACTTTTGCCTATGTCCATCTTTTTTGGTAGAGGTTCTGTTACCAGTCCTCGCTTGCCATGCTGCTGCTGTATCACAGCTTGGTTATACATCAAGACTTGAGGAGAACTTACTGGCTGTTGGAACATTTTTACCACTCCACCCTGGGATGCTGTGTGGTACGGGGCTTCAGATTTATCACACCCGAGACTCTCCTGTTTGATACTCGAAATGACATTTTGAGAGTTGTAAGACTGACTGCTTAATAGAACCCCTGTGTGCCCATAGCCCGAATGAGCCGGGGCTACTTTGGGGGAAGGTGACTGAGATGATGGAATAAGTGGTTCTTGCTTTATCTGAGATTTGGACACAGCTTGCTGAAACTCTACATCACCGGCACTTGCTTGAGGAATTTGGCTAATTTTGGCTCTCATTCTGTGAGGTCCTTCAGTTTTTTGACCTGAATAACTCAGAACAACAACCCCTTCTGATGTGTTGACCCTTAGTCCAGGACTGGAGCCTGTGCTGTATGGAGTGGTCTCAACAAGAGAGCGCCCTCTATTTCCATCCTCTGCTATATCCATGCCATGGTAACGATTATTCTCATTAGAGTTTGATCTAAATTTCTGTTTGGGAATAGATAAGCCAATGCTTCTGTTGCTTAGAGAAATCCGTGGAGTTTCCTCTGTATCGTAAGGCATTGGAATCCGACTTATAACTGAGGTAGCAGGAGAAGAAATAATTGTATGCTGTGACTTCTCTCCACAGTTCTGTTGGGACTCTGTCAGAGGTGAAGGTTTGTGATGTGTTGGCTGAGGGGGCAGCGGTGGTCTCTCTTCAGTATGTAACTGTCTTGAACGCACTGTATCAGCCGGATTTTCATTCTCTGACATTCGTGAGGGATCAGAAAGGGCGGATGTCACCATAGTGGTAGGAATAGCAGTACTGTTCGATGCAGACACATATTTAGGCTCCATAAGAATTTTTCGTAAGGTGCTGGAACTAGGGTCAATATCAGAGGCCTTTGTATCTGGGGGCATTGGGGGATTTGCAGAAGGATTTCCAAGTGCAGCAGATGCTGGTACAGTGGGAGTTACCACTGTGACATGACATGAGGGAGCAACATAGATTCTACTGTCTTCGGATCTAGGAGGCCAGTCTGGAGAAAGGGGCATTTTGGCAGGCCGCAATACGGGCACACTGAACTGGGATACAGGTTGTGATCGGGCAGGAGCAGGGGCAACAGTCGGGGTAGATGGCTCTGTTGGTTGGGCATGCTTTTTAAAAGTGGAGATGTTGCTTGTGCCTGAGTGAAAAGCAGATTCTTTAGGCACAGGCTGTTCAACTTCAGGCTGTTCTGCCTCTTTAGGTGTGTCTACAGTTATAGCACTTGTAACATCACGCCTACAAGTTGCAACAGCAGTGACAACAGAGGCTGCTGCAGTTGCACCAGCTGTAACTGTAACTGCTTTTGAATTAATAGTTTCTGGATCTTCTGGGATTGACTCTGGTAGTTTGGCTGGAGAGGGCTGGGGTTGTACAACCTCTTCAGCTATGTCCCCTTTCTTATTAGCTACCCCTTTACGACCCCTGGGCTTCTTTGGTGTCTTTGCTCGTACTTTGCCTGTTTTCTTGGGTGTTTCAAGAAGAGAAAGGTCTTCAACAGCCTTAGACTCTGCTATTGGTCCTTTTGGACTGGGTGACAGGGGACCATCATCTGAGTCTGCTGCAAGAATATTGTTGATCACCATGTGTGTTTCAGGTTCCATAATTTCATTGGATGAAGGGGAAATTAAGGTCTCAGGGGTAGGAATAAGGGCAGTATAAGTAGGAGCAGCTGTGAATCCATCTGTATCTGCACATGTTTCTTCAGCTGTAATAGAATCAATTGCTGCTGCAAGTTCAGTTTCACTTGCTGGATTAGCTCTCTTTTCCTCCTCAACTTCTCCTTCTGGCTCCACTATGACAGGAGGCAATATGGCCGGTGTTCCTGTAGGTGGTTCTTTATAGGGCCGGGGAGGTTGTTCAACCGTCAGTTTGGCAATATTCTCCACTGCCTGCTCCAATTCCATCTGCCGGGCTAAGAGAGCAGCAGCTGGATCAGCTGGAAATTCAGATTCAGATAGTGTGTCTTCCTTTTCCTGAGCACCAACATCTTTTGATTCCTTGGGTAGGCTAATGATTTTTGTTTCCTCCTTTTCATGTATTACCGTCTTGGGTTTTGTAACAGCAGGAGTTTCACATGACTCAGGCGCATCATCCTCTGGACGCAATAACCCTTTCACATCATCAACGCTTACACGGATCTCGAGATTTTTTAAGCTGTGTGATTTGTCTTCAGTGATCTGTTTGGTATTTCTTTTCAACCTTGGAGTTTTCATCTTAACAGTCTTTTCAGGCTGTTGTCCCTTTTCAGAGGGGTTGCTATCAATCCTTTCAATATCTTCATCAGCACATTTCCTTCCCCCTGAATCTTTTGAGTCTTTTTCCTTTCTTTGAACCAGCGAAGCTGTGTTTTCTGCCTTCTCTGTTACCTTTGAAAATATTTCATTTTCAGCTTTTGGCTTGAGCTCTGGCTCCTCATGATTTGCTACTTCGGTTTGTTCAGTAGAAACTGCAGTGTTACTTGACAGCTTTTCTATTCTACTTCCTTTTCTGTTAAGTGGAGTTCCAGCAGATGAAGACACTTGCGTTTGCTGCATTTTTTGGGTGCGGGGTGAGCGCCATCCTTCAGTGGGTTTTACAACCTCCACAATGGCTGCAGTCTCTCTGACCTCTGTGTCATCTTCCATCATTTTCTGTTGATCTACTTTCACTGGTGATGCATCTTCACCTCTTTTGACTCCCCTTTTAGGGGGTCGTCCACGTCTAGCAATAGTTGGTGCAATTTGAACATCTTGTTGTACTGGTTCTTTGTCAGCACCACGTTTGCGCATTGAGCGTGGTGACTCCACAGTTTCTTTGCCACTTTGGTCTCCTTCGTGCAGGGTGGCATAGACTGACCTTACATTCCTGCGACGTGTTCTCCCATGGATCAAACTAGACTCAAGGTTTTGTTCAGAATCTGATGCATGAATTGGTGACTTAGATGTGGTTTTTGACTCAAATGATGTTTTGGGTACGTCTGCTCGAGGGGATGAGGCCCTTTTAAGTTTCTCTCTGTCAATCCGTTCGCTCTTCCGAGTGGCAGGTTTTTCACTGGCAGCAGGAGGAGCTTGTTGAGTGCGTAACACTGACAGTGCCTTTGTACGCTTACTCTTAGGTTGTCTGCGGCTTGGTAATGGTTTTACTTCTGCCTCTAGCTCTTGCATGCACACCCCTGTGTCCATCTCCACTTTTGGAGATCCCTCTGGATGTTTAATTTCTTGTTTTTCTATTTTTATATCTTGAGCTTCTGCTTTAAAGTCAGTCTTGACAACGTCAGATTTTTCAGAGTCAGAGTAAGGGAATTCTGCAGTCTCTTTCTCACAGCTACTTAAGGAACCACCAGGAGTCAGGGGCTTTTCTTGTTCAGAATGTTCTACTGCCAAACTCTCTCCCATTTTTACTTTAGTTTCATTTAACTCTACTTTTGTTTCAACTTCAGGTTCTGGCTCCAAATCAACAAGTGGAGGGGTTATGGTTAGTTTAGGAGCAAATGATTTCAATTCTTCTACAGGAGGAGGAGGAGGAGAAGAGGATGCCTCCAAAACTGATTCCAGTTTTTCCTCTTTTAAAAATGAAACAGAATGTTCTGTAGGTGGAGTTAATGTTTCTTTTTTGTCTGGTGGAGACATGTCTTTAGGGAAGGGAACAGATGGGAAAATAGTCAAAGTTTGTGGTGGACTGGCTGATTTGTCATCACTTTTCAGTACTAACTCAGACACTTTTTCAGACTGCACATTATCACAATTCTGAACATCATCTCTTTTAATCTCCACCACTACTGATTCATTCTCAGGTGGAGAATGGTCTTTATCCTTCTGTTGCTGAAGCTCTAAAAACCGACTATGGAAAAGTACAATAGGTTCTTGTGGAATGTCACCGCCACCAGACTCAGGCTGTGCCTCCATAGCACCTGGCTTAGAAGATTTAGAAACTCCAGACTCTAAATCTTGGTCTTTACGTTCAAGATGTTGCAAACGACGGGAATCCTGCTCAAAGATAGAACTGTGCAGGAAGCGAGAGGCAAATAGTTCATGACGCTCCTGGTCTTGTGGTTTAAGATCCTCCTTTTTGTCATTCAGTTTCTCATCAGAGTCAGTACGGATCTTTTTCTTTTTCATATACCAAGAAGGAATCGGTCGAGGTGCTAGCTCCACTTTATCTTTGTCTGAACAGCTATGGGATGTTGGAAAGCGTGACGGCAGAAAGGACCAATTATCTTCTCTGGAGGAATACAGTGTCTTGGCTCTTTCGAGGAGTGCTTTTGTGTCAGGAGTTATAGTTTTATCTAATGCAAACGAATAAAACTTATTCTTTTCCAATGAGCCTGAAAGCTTCAGGTCAGTCATCCTCTCATCCCGTTCCCTTAGAATAAAAGACAAGGAACTACTTGACTTGGGAGATACATGTTTGGTTTCACCATCATCGTCTGAATCAGACTGTACTTCTCCTGGTTCCAAATCGTGGCCAAGGCGCTTGTGAATGCTGTCACGTTTTGCAATTTCACTTGGAAAAGTCATTTCCATTCTAAGGGAATCAGACTTTATCCTTCTTTCCCAATGTTGCATTAAATCTTCATCACATCCAAGCAGAGTTGTCTTTAGTTTGGGGAGCTCGGTATCAGAATTCTGGAAATGTTTGGATGAGAGGCCAAAACTGTTTTTTAGTGACTCTGCATATGAATATTTGTCATCTGTTGGTGAGGATTTCCTCTCTTTATTAATAACAGAAAGTGAAATGTGAGCAGTTTCATCATCCTCATTTGCAGAAAAGTGACCACCTCCTAATGAAGACGTTATACTCTGATAAATGTCCTCATTTAGCTTTTGAGCAAAGTTACGTTCTCTTTTTGCACTTACTACTTCAAAATCAAAATTGTCAGACTTCTTCCGTTTGCAGGCAGACGCATCATCATGGGCCACATCCTGGATCATTTTTCCAGCATCACGCACAAAACAATCCTTTTCAAAGTCAGACACATCATTGGTCTGCACGTGTTCAAATTTGGCTAACCTGTCCACTTCCCCCAGCTTAGGTCTGAGCCAGCGATTCTGTTCAATATGTTTCGTGCAACTATTAGTCTGGTCAGTGTGCAGCATATAGCGTTCGTCACCATCATCAGAGTCTCTGCACTTTCCTCTGCCCTGCTCATTTTCTGACAGGGCATGTTTTTGTTCTTTTAATTCGTCTACATCAAGGGTGGCATCATCTGATATTTTCATAAGACTTGAGGCATTCTCACTTTTTGAGCTTTCACAGTCCATCTTAAGGTAAGGAGAATCAATAAGATGTGCAGAATCTTCAGTAAGATCTCCAAGACGTGACGGTCGTTCCAAGTTGCTTTCACAGTCTCGTCCATCTTTAGGACTATTAATTGAAACCATCCGAACACACTTATCCTTGTGGTGCTCTTTTTTATGCATTCCTTTAATTAAAATATGCTTATCCAGCTCTGTCTCTTTTGCATTATTCCATAGTTTGTGAAGTCCAAATTTGCCAGTGTCGTCTTCACCTGTTCTTTTTGGCCGATCAGTTTTGCCAGAGTCTTCAAAACGCCTCTTTCTTGCTTCTAAACGGTCAATATCCACAGCAATACAACTATCAAAACCCATTTCTGATTTTCCATGCTTTTTTGATTTAATTCTACCATCCTTGTCGATAATCTCCACCAAACTGTGCATATTTTTCTCTCTGGGCACCTTCCCATGCTTGGAGATATCACCTTTGGATGGTTCTGAACGGAATGGAGGGCTTCTCTGGTCAGTGGATGGAGATGCTAATCGAGGACTGTCACTTCCACCTCTTGGAACTTGCTTTTCTTGGAGAGCATGGCCGATCAGTTTTCCTTCTTTTTCTTTGACACGTGTTAATTGCACCACACAAGGCAGAAGGTCAAGCCTACCTTTGCTTGAGCTTTCTTTTTGAATTTTGCTGTTTTTACTTCTGAGGGCTGTATCGGGGCTAATATCTCTTTCCAGTTCAGCTTCAGTCTCACATACTTGGAGAATAGGTGATCCGGCTTTTAGCTTCTTTAGCCGTTTCTCACTTTTCTCTTTCTCCCCTCGATCTTTGCGTCCTGTCCTCTTCTCCTTTTCAACCAAATTCGATCTTTCAACTTCAAAAACTCTGTCTTTTTCAAGTTTTTCTGTTTTAGTATACCTCTCGGTGCGTGCCTTTTCAAGTTTTTCAAATCTGGGTGGGGAGATTGAACTGCAGCTACCACTTCTTTCAGATGATCGACAACAGATACGCCGGTCCGAGTCGCTTGGTATCCTCTCTGAAAGGGAAGGAGAAGCAGTGGGGCTGGCAGGACGACGAGAGGCGATGTGAGAGGGGCTTTGGCTGCGTTCAATGGTCCTTCTCCCATGATCACGTCCACGATCAGTTTCAAAGCGTTCCCTCTCTCTCTCACGTTCCCGTTGCAAATAGCTGTATTTGCGAATGTCCTGCTCATATGGATCAGTTCTATATTCGCGATATTCTCGAGGATCTTCAAAGTATTGTGGGTCATAGTAATCTCCCTGATATGGGTCCCATTCAGTGTAGAATTCACGACTTCTGGCGGGATATTTGCGACGTGGATCTTCACTATAGGTTCCTGGTGTTCGAACATTTTCATAATATTGTCTTTCAGTCTGAAACTCATACTGAGTTCGTCGGTCATCCCTGCCACAAGACAAACCCGAAAAAGAAGTTATAATTTAATTCCAAGTTGACATCAATTATGTGAATTTAATTTTTTTGTTGTAATAGAGTGTTTTAATTGTGATATTGTGTTCTTAGTGCTATCTGTACATTTAGGTATGTATAAATTATTCTGAATCTGAATACCTTCTCTCTGAGACAATGTCATAAAAATCCCGAATATCTTGTCCAGAAGCCTGCATTGAGCGATAGAAGGCCATCTGACTCTCCTGATTGGCAAAATCCACCTAAAGACAACATTAAGACAGAAAGGTCAGTTTTTGCACGAGGAGCACATGGACAAAGTCATGGGAAGGTTCACATCTGGTGAAAAAAACTGGATTACAATAATCAACACTAAACTTATATTTTTGGGTAGGTAATTACTTATATTTTCAGGAAAATGTATTTTGAAATAAGAAAAAATGTGTGAAAAAAATGCCAGTAGTTTAGTGAGTGTGAATGTTTGTGCAGTGACACAGTTTAGTGCCGTCATTCTGGTTAATTTTATAAACTCTATAAATAAACTACATTTATTCAAATAAATAATATAATAGTCAAATATCAATGTATGTCATATTCTAAACACACAGTGTTTAAAATTAAGGCAAGACACAGCAGGCAAAAACATAAATTTTTCATGCAGTGGTCAATTTTGAGGTTTTGGGCTAGTTTACTCCTTCAGTATGTGTTCTTTCAAGCTGCTATAAAGAAAACACTGAAAATATACATTAGATGTTTATTTTATTACAGTTTGTTCACTTGCGGCAGTAAATTTCTCCTGAATTTACCAAAAAGTTAGCATTCCAAACCGGCATGCTGTGTTTCGTCTGTTTACTGAACTCTGTTGTGTCCGGTATTGTTGGAAAGCTCTGAGTCTCGTGCACAACGCTATGTAAACCAAATAAGGATATTTCCTTTCTATCAGGAACCAATCGTGAATGTTCAAGGGGGGATTTACTGCTAATGATGAAACCTCATTGGCTACTGCTGGATTCAGCTAATGTAATTCGCTCAGATGTGTCACGTGACACACTTCCGCGTTAGCTTCCACAGGATGTCTGAAAATGCGCCGAACTCCGCGACATTCAGGGAAAACAAAGCAGCAATTACACCTTGTAAGATGTGAAAAGGGAAATCAATCTATTGGATGAGCTGAAAAACCACCAGGAAGCAGCACATCTGAGCGTAAGCTACTGTTGGGCTGATAATGCATGTTGCACTAAACTGATGCACCATTTCTTATTCCCTTATTGTGCTGCATCGGGTCTATTTCTAAACACTGATCCTTTAGAAAGACTTTAGAATGCTGCAACATTTACTATTGGCCTGGTTCTGGTTCCATATTATTATTATAAAGCTGTGACATCTACACTTGGTCTGGTTCTGGGTCCATCCTGGGTTTTGGTCCAACTTGGTCCATGATACATCAGTGTTAATTCATTGAGTTACTCCACTTGTAGGCCTTCTGTGCCTGCCAGGTTATTAAATAATCCATTTTAATGAGCTTCAAATATTCTG
>JAPQRP010000028.1:31056850-31073133 GCA_037367295.1 Apogon hyalosoma
CATTTATCTGAGGTCATCATTAGGTCCATCCTGGAGGAAATATGTCTACATTTACCTTTAATTATTGGGTCTAAACAGATGGAAAAGTGTCAGATACCAAAATAACATAACTGTTCTGTTGACAATTAACATAATTAGTTGTAAAATGATCCTAAAGTTCTTTCTTTCCAGTAACCTTTATGTCTCCAGCCTTTTCTTCCACTTGTTCCAACAAGTGTTGCTGCCTTCAAATTCAAAATGACCTAAGTTTTTTATAAAATGGATATATTTTATCTGTGTAAACATCTGATGTATCTCATTGTGCTCTATTGTGAATCAAATATAGGTTTATGATATTTGCAAATCTCAATCTGTTTTTATTACATTTTACAGTCCTGGAAGTGTAAAACAACAAAAAAAAAAAAAGGTGATATCCTAATTTTTAGGGAAGTTGGGTTCCACAATAATAACTCTTGTATTATAGCCAAAAAAAATTGCAAAAAGTTAATTGGGCAGACATGAAATTACTTAACAAGTGGTTCCAGGCACAACAAACCCTGCCCATCGCAAATATTGTATCTTATTTTGGCATAGATCCAGCTGATGTCATCATGTCTATGCGTGTGCTGATGTCATATCAATATATGTGCCAAGTTTGAAGGAAACTGAAACAAAATTGATGTTTTTATAGACATGTGAAATTTTGGCAATTCTATGTAAATGGGAGGAAAAAAAAGATTTTAAAAATTTCTAAAAAATTAACATTTTGACCTTTTGACCACTTTTCCCAAAATGTAATGAGATCCATTTTGAGTCACTGGCAATTTATAAACCAAATTTGGTTGGAATTCAACCAATAGTTTTGCTGCTAGAGTGTTAACAAACAAACAAACTGAACCAAAAACAATACAAAGTCCACTAACAGACTATATGAAAACACAGAACATCAAAACTAAACACCACTCTACTGAACAACACAATCTCATTAAAAGAGGTCAATGAAATGATGGTAAATAATGAGAAAATGTTGATAATATAATTATCATTTTCTATTTCTGGTATTTCTGGTTCTGTTCCATTCCCCTCTTTCACTGTCCAACAGGTGAATGGAGGTCAACCATGATCCTTTATTGATTTGGTGGTTACATGATAATTGTGTTAAGCCTATTTGTAGATAAGCATTTATACTGAATGTATTTAGTCAAGGTAGGTAATGTAAGCATCGTAATGCAGGAAAAGGAAGGGGACACACCACTGGACCAATGTCCTCCTTCAACAATACCCAGCCCTGCTTGGACCAAGATCAGCAACAGGACCTATATGTAACAGGGTTGCCAAAATAACTAGAACATGTAAATAAAAGTTTGACCGTATACACTTCACACTTAGTATGGCACTTGTTAAACGGTTAAATAGTGGGCCTGGGAGCAGACATGTTGGCAGTAAATGAACTGGACTCACCTGCCACTGGTGCTGCTGCTGGTACTGCTGACTGAATCTGAACTGGAAGAGCGGCTCCGAGAGCCAGACACACTGCGGGACCGCGGGGGCCGAGTCGCTTGGCTCGCCAGTCTCTGAGGGGAAGGGTTTCTCGAATGCGTCGAGTGCGGTGATCGGCTGCGGCTGTGACGGTACGACCGCTCGCCTCGCCGACCCCTCTCCTCTCTGTAAAGGTCCCTGTGCACCACACTGGCCAAAGTAAAGGGTTCCCTGGCACGAGACTCGTAACGAGGCTCCGGCGTCTCAAACCGACAGGGGCTCCTGCTGTGGGAGCGGTAGAAGCCCACTGCACTGGACGTGGACCCTCCGCTCCCCCCTGAGGCGGCCCCTGCTGAACCTCCTGTTCCTGGGTTTCCCGCTGCAGCACTTACAATAGTTCCACCAACCCCTGATGACACAGTTGTACCGCTTCCACTGGATGAACCAGAACCGCTCCCGGCTGCGCTTAGAGTCCTCTCTCTTGCATCGCGATAATAGTCGGCTTCATAGTGGCGCTGGCGTTCAAAACTGCTACCAGGACGCTCATGATGTCCATAGGCACTGTGATCATATGTCCGATCCCGACTTTCAGCAGTTCTAATAAAACAAGCAGAGAGAACACAATCACATTACAGAAACATTTAGGATGTGGAGGGCAAAGTCAATTAACAGTCGTCTCTGGAATGTTTTAATTTGACACGTGAGGAGACGGGACACTAGTCTAATATTGGCATCATAAACTACACCCTAACATGAACTTAAATGACTACAAAGTAGGGACAAGTAAACATCATCTTTTATGTCTGACTTTACTAAATGATAAACAACTGAATTTTTCTGCCAAAACAACGATTTATTTGACAATGTCATATATAATCTGATAAATAACATATCATTAAGGAAACAAAAGTCATGTCTTATGTTGTATAAATGTGAGATGGGGGTGGGATTTAATAAGTTTTCTTCTTTCCACTCCTTATTGAGTAATACATATTGAATTTATTTTGTTATTACTAGTGAACATGGAATTGCAATTTTGTCTTGATCACCTTTATTAATGTTTTTGCTCTGATATTGGTTCCTTGCACACATAAAAATGTTTAGTTTTTTTCTTCTGCTCAAAACAAATAAATAAATGAATGAATGAAAAATGAATGAATGACAAAAATGCTGTTTTGAATTGACTGCCACACGTTACAGGAAGGAGGTAGCTGCATGGGTTTATATTTAAAGTCCCTTTTCTCTGGCATTACCAGACTACAGTGAGAATACAATCAACCACTGGACACTCACGTTCTTATTTTTTAGGCAAACGGATGCATCTACTGTCATAGGACAGAGGTCTGTGGCCCAGTTTAAAGGCATCGACTTGCACAAGGATAGATCTATGATGTGTAAGTTGTGAAATCATCCAGGTCTTGTAACATCTAACAAATGCAGAAAACAGCAACATTTTGAGCTGTTTCATCATTCATCTAAGAGGCTTTGTTAAAGGTGGCTTCTGACAAGCCTTTTGTTTGTAACACTACACAGTTTGACACCACTTGCTTCTCTGAAAACATTCTTAAGAAGACTCTTTTAAGAAGCTGTATATTAGTACTAATACGGACATTCTGTTCAAACCTGAACATCCTCTTTCTGAATAAAGCAATCACATTTTAATTTGGTAATACGCCTGCTGTAATGACACAGCAGTCATATTACCAAACTCCCCATAATGAGCGGGACAGGACAGCAATTACCACTGTTTGAATTCAAATCAAATTATATTAGCAAATTAGCCATGATGTTCCTACACAGGGTGGAATGTGGTTTGATGTAACAACTATTACAAACCCCAATATACTGTGTGTTAAATGAGACGCGATGCTTTAACTGTGGAGCCGAGGATGAAAAACGCTTATGAAATCAAGACTGAACTGAATTCTGGTGTAAATAACTGTTTAAGAAAGCTCCTAGAAAATATCTGTTCTACAGAAATCATGCTTGGATGTGTGCCTTTTCATTTAAATTCCTATATAATCACAGCTTATTCTGTATAACAAATATATAATGACATCTGAAAACTCTTATTATTTTATTACTGATTTTACAAAACAACTCTCGCATGAAGTGGTGGAATAGTGGTTTAATATTTAACTGCAACATCTTTAGCGTATATCCATCATCAACTACTATGTTTACTTTCAAATAAAAAGCCCTAAAAGATGACAACTGTCCAAATAACATAGTAAAATATAATAATATTATAATGCATACATGACTGTCTCCTTTAAGAGTGAATCATATCAAAAGATGGACTGGAAAAAGACCAATCGAATTCCCTGGAACGGTTGGTAACTGATAAAGACACTGAAATATTTTATAGCTTTTACTTGCCTCCTTTGCTTTTAGTAATAAGAAACCCTTTGTAAATATAGTTGTCAATTTTAAAATTTTTTAAAACAAATCGATGACATCTGCAAAAAAGTCTACCTGGAAAACTCAGTTGGAACGTTTAACAACTATTTGCTCTGTAGATGTGCAAGTAAGTGCATAATAAATTTCAGATTTCACAGAAATGTTTGTATTTAATTATTTATGTAACTATTTAACTGTTAATTACATTATTTCCCCATCAATGGACTGCCAAAACTTTCCTTTCTGATTTGTGCTTTCAGACTTTGAAGGTTGCTTGTGTAGATTTGGAAGGTTACTGTGATTCATGCGTTCACCAAGTGATGCTAAAAGCTTTTACTCCGAAAATATCTAAAATAGACAACTTTTATGAATGCCTGATGCTGTCCTCATGGGTAACAAGAAGTCTAAATGTTCTACAACACACATTTTCCATTAAAATCTTTCTGTCATACTTGAAAGACTCTCTCTCCTATTTAGATTGAAACAGAGTCAATCCATAAACCACTGTGTTTCTAGTTTATCGCTCTCAGAAATTTGTTTCATGTTACAATTTTAAATAGATTATATGGTTTAGATTGTTGGTTCCTTTGTACTTAACTCTGTGATATGAGCCTATAAACATGACCATTGTTTCCGGTCATCAATGGTCTTGGTTTTCTAGTTGAACTACAGACACAAATCCTGAGGTTTAAACTACAGTACACTGTGTCTTCATTTTACTGCAGTATACTCAAGTACAGCAGGTCAGGGCCAAATTCTCTTTCAGCGTATTTGATTTAATCATCTGCGTGCAGGATTCATGAATAACATCTATGGAATAATGATGTCTGCTGTGAAATTGATGGATTACCTTGACCCCTAGATGCTCTCAAAAATGCTAATTTTGCAGCGGAGGCTCACCGCTCAATAGATAGCCTTCAATTTCACTTCAATTTCACTTTACACAAAACAGCTTCTACATTATTCATGGAGCTTAAAAATAATTCAGTTAGACTTTTTTTTTTTTTTTTTTTTTTTGGGGGGGGTTCCATCAGTGTTAGATTATTAGTCTGCTCTGGTGCGTGCTAAGCACATCAACTGTTTTGGGATTTTGTGAACGGCATAATTATGAGGAAGCATTCCAGCAGCATGCTAAAGAGGAACCTTATGGCTCAGTCATGTGGGAGCAGCTCAAATGCACCAATTTCATTCAAAATTTCCACTTATTTTATAAGCAGTTTATTGTTGACAGTTTTTATCATACAAACCAAAAAATAACTACAGAAATGTAACGAGTCTTGATGTTTTTGCACACTAAGGCACACATACTGAGGTAGATAGAGTCTAGAGAAGCAAAAGGTATTGGAGTTGAATATATAACTATAGTGCATTTCCTGGAAATATTCAGAACATATTTCAAACAAATGTTTCTTGGGTTTGTTTAAACCGTGGAATAAATTAAACCCATCTTGCTCATGGATTTAGAATTTTATCTTTTAGTCTAAAAACAACCAGAAGTCAAAAAGGTATAGCTAACATGATATAAATTTCCAAGGTTTGTGCTTTTTGACACCTTTCATCTTATGGTAGGTATATGATCACAACGGCCCAGCCATCTGTGGATTCCTTGTATTCTGACTTTGAATCCAGCTGGGGACCTTCAATGTAAGTTACTTCTGTCTTTCTCAACATCTGTTTTTAACCTCTGTTACTTGCTTGATGTCTTATAATATTAAAATGCATACTATTCCTCTTATATTTCACTGGATCAAAATAAATCTTTGTTTTATAAAACTACATCTGCACGACTGAAACCATGTAAAACTCGATTAAGGACATTTGAGTTGATCTTTTATATCCCTTTTTATAGGACTCAGGAAAAGGAAATGAATCATCATTAGATAGAGAGGCAGATATTTTAAAAAATATGTTTGTAGTTATTTAGAACATTTGAATTTATTAAAGATCATAATGTAAACTGTGTCTCTTATTGCATGTTTAAGGGCCCCCATTAATAAGCTGAGGACTGCTTCTGGGGTGTCCTACTACAAAATGTATCGTGTATATGAATTGACGATTTTAACTGTTTGTAATAATTTTGCCATAAATTGACTGATTTTTTTGGTGATGTATTTAATAAAATGTCAAAACACCTAGTTGTCATGATATACCACAGCCTTAAAAGGACATTTTAATTAGTTCCTTTAACTAGTGATGCCAAACTGCATTTTAAGTAAAACAACAAAAAAAAGTTACATTTTAGATCCTGGCCATTTTAAGTGATTTATTAAGATTTGACTGATTATCTGCTACTGCCTAACCTGTCACTGAAGTTAACATTAAATATATTAACATATATCAAAAGGAACACTTTCACCTTGATCATCACTTACGTTAAAAGCTGTATTATAAAGAAAGCAAATCAAAAAGTATATAAGGTGGGATAAGATGAGAGGAAGAGAACGGAAAACAATACAAGGTAAAGTACAAACTCTGTATATAGACATACAGGCAATTATAACAGTCTACTTTCCAGCTACTTAGGTTAGTGGGGAAAATGGAGAGAGACAGGGGTTCAAACTAGGGGTTAGAGAGGACAGCTAAAATACACAGGGCAGAACATACCAACCTTTTGAGAGAGTGGTAACTTGACCTATAATTCCAAATACAATCTAGGGAGATAGAACTTTGTGAGCAGAAAAAATGGGGCAAAAATGTTGAGTGGGAGGGGGTAAAAACTGGAGCAAAACTGTCCATATTAGAAAATGTAATCCTCATTGTCATGGCTGGAGACCTGATGTGCACACAAAAGCTGGAGTGTCTGTTAAAAACCAACGTCCTTATCCAGTTTGAGATATTTCTTATGTCAGAAGAAGTCGGTACGAGTCCATATATCCATCCAAACGAGGGAATTTCTTTCTTCTAGTGTGTTTACAGTGCTGTAAAATATCCACAATATCCAATAGTCCTTCTTCAGTATGTATGCAGTACACCCAATGGCATTTAAAAAAATATTAAAGTCTTGCATTTTCATTTTCAAACACAGTGTTCACTGCAACAAAGTAGTCAAATTCCCAGGATTTCTGGAAACGCGGTCACAACAGATTACAGAGGATGTCTTTGAATGGTAATCCAGATTCTTGCTCATAGCAGCACTGTAGTCAATCCAAGGGCAGAGAACATTCATCTGAACACACTCATGTCTGCTGTATGCATGTCTATTCATGATTCTGCAGTCCAATCCGTAGCCAAGTCAGACAGGAGTTCTGTAGTTCGTCAGCAAAATACAGTCTTCTGTGTGTTTTTGTAATTGTATCCGAGGTGTAGTTGTAGTTCCACGTTCAGAAAAGGAGGAGGTAATCCACAGACGTGAGGTAGGTTATCTCCAGTGACAATAAGTGGCCAAAGTCTGCAGTCTTTGAGTTGTATGATCCACACATAGTCCATTTTAGTCCCCAGCAGGTCTCAGTTGTTGAAAAGTTAAAATTAATCTCCATAAAAAATTGGGTAGGAAAAAATTTGCTCACTTGTTTTGAATGTCTACTGAGTTGTATCACCAGTAGAGGTCTCCCAGCACTCAAATTGTAATGCCCTGATCTCAGATAGAATCCCAAATAAAACAACAAAAGAAAAAAAAAAAAAAAGGAAAAAAAAAACAAAAAAAAAAACAAAGAATCAAGAAAGCAACCCATACCTTTAGCTTTACAGAATATCCTTTAGGTGCCTGGCCAGTGTTAATCCAACAGTGGGAGATACATATCCTGTGTAGGTTATCCACATGACTCCAGCCCATGGGACACGTGAACACCTTCATAGGGTGTGCACAATATTTGGAAACCAAATTAGACTAATCCAGACAATGGTGTCTTATACATGTAATGTGTGATCTTGTTGCTTGGTTACATGAGAAAAAGGGTGATATTAATCCACCAAGCAGGGCACGAAACTCCAGATTATGGGAATCCCAGGGATGGCCGCTGGACCACTCTCTCTTTTTCTCCCTTTCTTTTTCTCTCTCTGCCTCCCTCTTTCTCTCTCTTTCCTCTCTCTCTCTCCAGGAATCGCCAATAATCCTGGGAATTTTATCCAATCTTTGCCCCGCATTTTCCGCAAATGATACATCCACCTCACAGAGATGCTTAAACTCACAAAAATAATCCCCAATAGCCATTTACACTACTGACTATTCAATTAAAGAACAGATACCTTTGTGTAAAACCATGCTCTCATGTTGGGCACATCTTGATGTCTACCTGTGAGTATGAATCCAGGAGCACTGAGCACGCTCTGAGGGAAACTCTATATGTTTAATTCTTGAGCGTGAACTCTTTTTCTCCTCTTTAAACCCCAAACAAGTAAATGAAAGATGGTGGAAAGATGCTTGGAGGTGAGGTTGTTTACCAGATACCACGTCTTCCCCTGCCTTCAGAGAAACTTTGTCCACTTACCCGTCTAGTCTGCGTTCATAGCGTCCATCTCTGCTGTGGAGCGACGTGGGGGGGCCATACACAGCCCCTCCTGCCGCCCTTGTGAACCCTGATACATCCCGGCCACGAGAGCCTAAAGACAGACTATCGTCCAGCCCCCTCGCGGCACTAGGAATCGTGCCAGGTTCATTGTAATCAGTGCGCAGGTCTCTGTCACCCATCTTGTTGATAGCATTATGAGCCTTCTGAGCACTTTTAATGTCCACAAAATCCACAAAGGCTGCAACTCCACCTTCTGAGCCCCGCTTAGGTAGGACCTTGACACTTTCCACCCGTCCATATCTAAAAAGAAAATAGCAGAGTGGAAGAAAATGGTTACATTACAGAACACACAAGCAGGGTTTTGTGTTCAGGTTTACAGAAAAATAATGGATCCTGTCACATTCATTTATGTCAGTGTGCATCTGCAGTGGGGGATATGTTAGCTTTGCTGCTGCCATTTACTGCTCTGTGGTGCTTTCCTACAAGACAACAGTAACCCAGCAACTGGATCTGAAACACTGACATACTGCATGCTGATAAATGCATACATTTTCCAGCATTAGCATGTTCTCTCAGAGGAGGAGGGTGTTTGTGCACTTATGAGGTTTGGCCAGCATTGGAAGAGACGTGACATTTCCTGATTTGCTGTGTGTGGGTTCACAAAATCAAGATGCATTATGCATTATGTCTGTGGGACTCATTCTGTTTGACGAAGCCAGGCAGTTTGGTGCAGTTTTGGAGCGTGTGTAAAATAACAGGAGGGGAAAAAAATAAAAACAATAGATTTCAGTAAATAAACACTGCTCCTCTAATAATTGCATTGATGACCAAATGCCTCATTAAATGACTCCACTCATTAACGTGCACATTGTAACAGGATGTGTTTTCGCTGTCGGACAGAGACAGGAGGATGCCCATAAATTCGTTGGCATGCCAGTTCCCAACATTGAACAGCCTCCGACGCCATTTTAGAAAAGCTGTTCACACTGCTTACTCATTCTGCCGTCCCCCATCTTCAATGACTTCTATCACACATTGGGCTGTCATGCACCTGCACACTCCGACTACCTCTGGGTCTACGCCGGAGCGGAGGATGCATGCTAAAAAGCACCCCCCCACACCCCCCCTCGCTACTGCAATAACTTGCAGCCAGACACCCCCTCCCCCAACATAAGGTTACGCACATCACCCACAGACTCATGTAAATACAAGGTAAAGGTAAAGCATTATAGTGCACGGCTGCATTATCACACACACACCACCTTGTGTCATTTCATAAACCCGGGAGTGGAAAGCATCCCATTCACAGTGGGTTTGGGACACGCGTGGCTTTCACATCAAATTTGGTTAAGACAGATTCGCGTATGATTTATGATGGTAATTTAGTGGCTATCATTCGCTGTGGCGACGCCTACACATTAAAAATCGCAACGTTGCTCATATAGGTTGGCTAGGAGGCTTTTCGGCAGCCTATTCTCCAGCACATATGGAAGGAGAGGCGGGCTGCTATTTCCTTGACAGCCGAGAGCGCGCAGACAGCCCTGAGAGCCAAACAAACCCATTTGCATGTTCCTGCGTTCAAGGGAAGAAAACAAAGAGCAAAAGGAGCACAGGCTGGTGATGCACATGCCCAGTCCGGTCCAAAAGTCACAGAAAAAAGAAGCACAAAGGAGGACGATATTTGAAATGTCTATATTTAGTCAGATGTTCATTAAATTACATCAGATGTGCAAGTGACCGGGTAGAAGCAGCTAACGCAGGCGCAGGTACCAACAACGGCACAATGATCCGGTATTTGCCATCGGTTCAATCACGGCCACTTTGGGACTGGGGTGCAGCGGAGATGGCGGCGTCATGTCTCGCCACCTTTGAGCTTCCACTGACTGGTGACGGACTGAGAAAAGGCTGGGCTGGGGGGGGGGCAGCTCCGGTGCACACTCCGGGCAGATTCTACCGGAGAGCCGCACAAAGTCACCTGACAAACTTACTCAAGTCCGGTCCAAACACCGGCTCCGGTACTAGAATATGCTCGGAAATGAGCTGCATGTTATGTCACAGATGCCCGGTTGGTAGCAGCTCCATGCTAGCAGCAGCTCTCCAGGTAGGCTGAAGTTTGTTTACACGGCCGGGGTGCTGCTAGCATCTCCGCTACTGAAGGAGCTGCTTTTCGGTCCGCCAGCTGCGTAAAAGTCACACGGTTTACCTGCGCGGACTGTGCAGAGTGCGTAAACTTCTAAGTTTGTGTCCGTGTGCGAGCAGATCTAACATATGCCCGTTAGCGGAGTGGCCGACGCGTGCTCGTCTTTCTCTAATCTGCCCTCACATGCACAGTATTGCTGCTTCTGGGAGCTGACAGAACGGCTGCCAAAGAGGAGCAGGCTACAGGGGAACCTCTGCTTCATCCCACCTCACTAAAATGTGTCACCTCACACGCACATGCATGCATTCGCTCAAACATGAACACATTGTCGCTCCTCGGTGCTTCTACTCACCGCTTGAAGTGCTCAATGATTTTCTCTTCTCGTACATTTTCGGGTAAATTTCCCACCCATAAATGTCTGGTTTCCCGGACCATACTGTGTGCTCCTGCTCCCCGATCATACAGATGAGTTTGCTATGTCAGTTTCTTTCCGTGCAAAATAGGAGACGTTTGCAAAAATATACGCCGGACCAAAAAAAAAACACGGCGCAAATCATTGACTGGTCGTTGTGACCCAATGTAAACCATTACGTTGGATCCCCGCACGCTGTTTGATACTCTTCACTGTTAAAGCGCGATCTTGCACCTCATGAACGCGCTTCGGACTGTTCCCGTGACTAGGCGCGTCCCTGACACCATGCGACCTTTGGGTGTCGAAAGAAAGCATGTAGCTTCCTAAAAAGATGCAGCAACTTCGCTTGTAATGAGAGGCACACCGCGCAGGCGTGGCTTTGTGTGTGAACTTCTTTTTTCCCCCCTCGATGAGATCGTCGCCTGTCACTGCGCATGCGTGAGAAAACCCCTGGTTGGATGTTGGTGCTTGACATCTGAGAAGCTTTGACTCCAAGGAGGATCCCATCAGTGCGTATTGGACATAGTCAGACTGAGATCCTCCCATACCTCAAAAGACTTGAGCATTTATTTTATACTTCATTTATTTTTTTTATTTTATGACGTATTCCCGCCCCTTTTTGGGCATGTAAATTAAACTAATGTGCTGTTCTTCTGTCTAAGATTGTCTTGATTGTTGATTTTTTTTATTATTTATGTTTTGCTTGTTCACATATATGTTACATTTCATCGCATGTTTGGAATAAATCACTAAATCAATCAATATTTTGGCTTTTTTTTTTTAATATTTAGCCTAACATTTTTATTGCATTGTAATTAGCAAAAACATCCCAAAAATAAGTCATGAGTCCACATTTTTGAAAAGTTAAACTAAAGTGTTAAGTGAGAGAATCACTTTATTCAGCTAGACAGGTGCATTTTTATACAAGTATATTAATCACAATTCATCATAAAACCAAATAATGACCAGATGTGTCCTTGTCTCAGGTGAGTGTCTAGTGTGTCGTGTGTTGAAATAGGCTTCAGCTACAGTGTTTCACAAAATCGATAATAGGATAGATGAAGACATGACTTTTCAGTTTATTGTGCCAACATTTCAAAGGAAGACTACAACACGCAAGCAGCGAGTCGATCAAACATAAACGTGAAGTGACACTGTTGTATGAAATGTTTGACTAAACCTTTTTTCTATTCTATTCTGTTTTTTACTGCATGCTTCTTACTTACTCCATGTTCTATGTTTACACCAAAGCACTGAAGCAAATTCCTAATGTGAACCCTGTTTACTTAAATGGCAATAAACATGAGTCTGGTTCTGATTTCACATAAAGAAAAACCTTGAACCACCAACACATGGGAGTGTAGATGAGCCTGACTGTTAATGATTACATCCTACCTTTTAATTAATGTTTATTTGCCTGTCTGTCAACAAAAGTACTTAAAACTGTTGTACCAATATAGATGAAACTGGGTGGAGGACTATGGTATAGGCCAAGCAGGTCTATAAAATGGGGTGGATCTGGGAATTCACTGTTTTAACAACGTAAGACAGTGTTTGAGTTACAGGACTGTAATTCTGACCTTCTAGTTTGACTGTGAAACCGTGGAGAATTCAGCCCTGTGACTTTTGGTTTTATTTTACCCAATAATATGAAATACAACCCCCATGAGGGAACACTTTTAAAACACGATTAACAGATTAATTTTTATACTTAAACCAATAAGTTAATATTTGTCTTGTCACATTAGATAGTCAGTGTGTGTATAGGATATTTTCTAGGGTCATCACTTACCTTTGATATTTAGGTGAGTAACATACTGCGGTTTCATGTAAAATATCCCAAATAAAGCTTAATTTCTAATTTACTGTCAGCCCATGCTGTAGCTACGGTGGATTTCGGTTGTGACTCACTTGTTTCTATGTTTGTGATTTTTTTACTTTTGGAAGTAATTGTTGGGCCATTGAAACAGTAGGAATAGAAGGTGACAAGTTGAAGCCATAATCTTGTCAATCGTGACGGTGAGTGTGAAAATCCTGTGAATTATTTCCTGTGATGGTTACAGGTGCCAGATCTCAACCCAGCATGGGGACAACATGAGAGACTGAGGACTCTACACTGTCATCTTCAAAACAACACATGAAAGAGAATATCATGTTTCATTCTCTTCAGCTGAGTTTAACAGACATGGAGAATCTGTAATAAGGACTGATGTCGATAGGAAGCCTACTAATGCACAGCAATGATGACTGATAAATAATGTAAGTAGGCAGACACAAATAGTAGACTCATAGTGTAGATTTCAACACAAATCTGTCAAAAGTATTTAAAATGTTCCAAAACAATAAAGTCAATGACATTTGTAGGCCTTGTTGAATTCTTTTTGCAGATTGACTTTTATCTCCCTTTTTTATTATTTCTAAACAGTGGAACAAAGCAGAGTGGTTATTGTTTGTTTATTTGACATATTGGTACTGCCTGTAGTGGGCTGCAGTGGAGACTGTTAAATCAAGGACTTTGACCTGTTCTCAGTTCTAAGCTAATGAGTAACACCAGCCATCAGGCCAGTGTTCAAAGGTCCAACAGAGCAGCAGTGATAAGCACTGATGAGAGGTAAATAAAGCCACTTTACATGCATGCTTCAAACTATAAATGACACTTCTGTAACCCTATTTGAACTAAGGTAGTCTGTTTTAAAAACATGCCAGTTAAACTGAGGAGTCCATCTCTGTAATGTGAGTATTTTGCCTGTCTGGAGCTTAAATTGGAAAATAACTTGAGATTTTACCAAATATTATTAGGTATTTAAATTCATTTTAAATCTTATGCAAAAATGTGCTGGTTATCCACCGTCAAAACACATTAAAGGACACAGCACGCATCTTAATGTTAAGAACATATGCCTGTTACTACGCTGGGGCATTATTCTGCCTTTGTTACTATATTAAGCATGCATACGAAAGCCGGACACTACGCATGCGTCAAAATGCGACGGCGAAGAGCAAAACTGGTTGCGCATGCGTGCGGTGTGCTGAGAGAGAAAAGAAAAGTCTAGAACCCTCCAGCGGAAGTGACAGGCGCTCAGTCACACCAGTGGTCATTTTCACTGAAGTCGGGCGCTCGTGGAGAATATCCTCCTCGTGTCTACCGAGTTCTTCCCGACGTGGAATTCTATTCAGTTAAAAGTCTAATAAACTTATGGGAGTACAATTTCCTATTTTGGTGGAACGACTATACACCAAATCCAAATTTCCTCTTCAGTGATTCTCAACCCTGGATTATCGCGGAAACGGGACCGTCAGGCGAAAGTAGCCCACACTAATTCCACAGGCCTTTTTGACATGGAGTGACGGGACTGGCATTAAAAAGCCTCATGGAATATACTGGTGCCGGTCCTCAGCACAGAATAAATGTAGACCCTATTCAATGAGCATAAAACCAGCGTCAAAACATGGATGTAATGTCATGTGTTTGTCAAAGAGCGTGAAACTGGGTACAAGAAGGAAGGTTTTCATGTAATGTCACTGTGTGGAAGGGTACCTACCGCACACACGAACCTCTAATAAAGTTTCTTGGGTTTTAAAAGTGACATCTCCGTGCCTGTGTGTAGAAGGTGTGCATTAATGCGGAATACCGGCCGTTTGAAACACTGTCCCAAAGACATTCGACTGCACTGAGGTCGGCGCTCAACCAAATTACTCGCCTTTTCTTTGTCTAACGCCATTTTGTGTGACTTTATAAAAAACCAGCTTGTCGTCAGCCATTTTGCCTTTTCTTCTCAGGCGTCTCCAGAGAGCCGCGACAAAAGGGAAACCTTCCGTTCCAGTGAAACCTTAGTGGAACCCCCTTTGAAACAGACCGTGTAGTATAAAAGTACAGGCTTACTTATTGCATGAGCTGTTTGTGATGGCATTAATGATGTGCCGTGTTTAGGGCACGTTGCCAGTCGACTGTGTTTTGATGCGTTCAGGGTTCGTTTTCTGTGTTCGTACATTTCTATGCTACTTCACTGATTTGTCTAAAATTTCAAACTTTAACGTGGACTATGTGTAAAGTCTTCTAGTTGGCTTCAGTATCATATTTTGTGTTTTATTTATGAATACAGGTAGTTTATGGTTAGGGTGTATTGTGTGGGTGCATGGTTTAACAGGTTAAAAGAAGAAAACGCGTAAACGTGTAAAATTAAAAGGCATAAATTGTTTTCTTCAGGCATGGCTCGTACAGCTTAAGCCTCTTTCGCCCTCCTCCTCTTAAATACCAGCAGACTGAAGGTCTGCATGCTCTAAAGCATGCCTGTCAAACATATGGCCCGTGGGCCAAAACCGGCCCGCCAAGGGCTCCAATCTGGCCCGTGGGATGAATCTGTGAAGTGCAAAAATTACACTGAAGATATTAACAGTCAAGGGTGTCAGACTCATTTTAGTTCAGGTTCCACATACAGACCAATGTGAGCTAAAGTCAAATAATAGCATCATAAACTATAAACAGTGGCAACTCCGTGTTTCTAGGTTTAACTGGACTAGTTTTGCTTCGAATAACAACCAAGAAGAACAATGACCTGGGTAAATGACAAACTGTTCTTATTTTAGTTCCAAACTCCAAATTTTAAAAATATTCTGCCTGTTTCCACATGTTTGTGTAACATTGTGTGTAATGCACTAGTATAAATGATAAGTTGAGGCATAATATTGTTAAAACTGCACTTATTTCTCTTACAAATTTTAGTTTTTTCAAGTTATTCACGTTTTATGTCAAAGGATAGTTTGAAAATGTAAATATTTTCATAATTTAACATTTTTTATTGCATTAAAACAAAGAGAAAAAGTTGTCATTATTTATGGGTTATGATGCTATTACTTTACTGATCCGGCCCACTGGAGATACAATTGGGCTGAATGTAGCCCCTGGAAGAAATGAGTTTGACAGCCCTGCTCTAAAGCAAGGGTGTCAAACATATGACCCGTGGGCCAAAACCGGCCCACCAGAGGGTCCAGTCTGGTTCATGGGATGAATTGTGTGAAATGTAAAAATTACATGGACGGTATGAACAATCATTTTAGTTCAGGTTCCACATACAGACCACTATGATCTCAAGCGGGTCAGACCAATAAAATACTGGCATAATAACCTAGAAATAATGACAACTGCAAATTTTCTCTGTGTAAAAAAAATAAAATTACATGAAAATGTTTACATCAACAAACTTTCCTTTTTCCAAAAATGTGAATAACCTGAAAAATATGAACCTGGAATGTCTTAAGAGAATCAAGTGCAATTTTACCAATATTTTGTCCGTTATTAAACGTTTTGTGTATGTGTAATTGTAATGTAAGTGGGTTCTTCTCTGAAACTGGGTTTATTTAGTATCTGTCTCTGTTCCATCTGTTTAGACCCAATAATTAAAGGTAAATGTAGACATATTTCCCC
>JAPQRP010000028.1:31114157-31128913 GCA_037367295.1 Apogon hyalosoma
TGGAAGAACTGAAGTGATTTTGGTTATTATCAAGAAAACATAGAAAATGGATAGATATCAGCTCTGAAATTAAACTAGTATGAGCTATTTTTGTTGGTATCATTTGTCCAAACAAATGGACCTTTAGTTGGACCAGGCATTCAAATGAACAAGAAACTGAAGAAAATAAGGGTGGTCTAATAATTTTTTCCATGACTGTACATTCAGCTTACATTAGCTAGTGGTAGCATTAACTTGGTATTGCAATAAGTGCTTTGTCTACTAGCCTGCTAAGTGGGTCAACTAGTACTGACTGATGTGTTTATACATTACTGTATAATGTACAGATGTGTGATAAAAATTTATCAACACTGTTTTACACATTTAGCAAGACAGTTTACTCTATATGGTTTCCATTTTCAGAAAGTTAGCATTAGCGGGTGAGTTTGCCTAACTCTTCTCCAGCTTTGCCCTCTAATCCAAATATGGGCACGTTTAGCTCAAAAGACCAAGATGCAACGTCCAAAATGACAAACTAGAGACTTCAAAAAGCCAATCCACATACCAGTGGGAGGCATCATGGGAGTTTGGCCCTGTCGTCATGTACAGTCTATGATAACTTGGAGCCAAAGGCTGGCATATCCCATAATATCATACAGTGGTACTTGTTAGTGATGAGAAGTCAAGTAGTTTACAGGAAAAATATCAAATGGCTTTGTTGTTCTACTCCGGAAACAAAATAATGACAAGGAGCATGATGAACAATATGGATAGAAAACAGACAAAACAGCCCAAGGATCCACCTTCAATTCACAACGGTTCATTAAACTGGAGCAGGTTGGGTCACAAACTACTGAATGCTTTTCCAGTTAAAAACAAACAAGATGATGACAGGCAGGCATGCTTATAAACGAGCATTTTATTGGGGGTTCTCTTAAAAATAAAATTAAAGTGGGCACCTTAAAACTACAATTCTAAAGCAAGTTAGGCTATCCTGAGTGTACTGTGTTTCACTTGACTTCATACATCTTTGTATTAGTTGAGAGTCCCATTTGGTTGTAAAACCTTTGCAATTCCCAATAAAATGACCACTGATCTATATCCTGAGCACAGACTTCTTTTATCTTAGTGCCAAGCCTGTACTGCTGTCATCTTTCTCCTTTCCTTTTCTCACTGTTCCTTACTTTTGGCTTAAACAAGTCAAACACATGCTTAGTTGGATGGAGGTCAGGTGACTGACACAGCCAGTCAGGAACATTCCACTGCCCCCCCCCAAAAAAAAAAAAAAAAAAAAAATCACCCTTTGTTTCCTTTTTGGCTGTTTTTAGATAGTCATCCTGCTGCATTGTGCTAGAACTGTGCTGATGGTAGACTTTCTATGAACTAATTGGAAACCGTTGGCTTCTGTGTTTAAAAAAAGCAACGCATCTCCTGAGATTTAGAAAAAAAAAAAACACACACAACAGGACATCACTTAAATCTGGCTGAAATGTAACAGAAATATCAGCTGTTGAAAACCTCCCAGAGGCAGTAATCTTTACTCGTGATTGGTGTGATATTGTAGGGACAGAATCCTTGTGAGGCTGGCAAAGGTGTGATTCAGAGGACTCGTCTTTTTTTTTTTCTCCTGTGCTAGTGGTGGGAGTGTTGAAACCACTGGCAGTCCAACAGATAGAGCCTCGGCTTCGCTGCCTTCTCTCTCTGCTGGCTATTTTTAGAGAGGTGGTGGGGGAGGAGGAGGAGAAAGAAGGGGGAGGAGGGAGGAGGAGGTAAGCAGACTTCACATTTTCCAGCCACTCCTATCAGCTCCGACATCTCAAGCACAACACGGTGACAAGGAGAGAGGAAGTGTAATTTGACTCCGTGCACCAAACACACTTCATCGGTATTTCTCTCTCATAAGGAAATGACCATATAAAAAACACAGAACATGCTTCAGACAGTGGCCTACATGAGCTTACAAAGACCCATTTTATTGATGATCCACGGACTCCACAGCGCAAACATTTAACTATTTCTCTTCATTACAGGTGTCACACATACGGCCCATGGGCCAAAAAACTGACCCACCAAAGGATCCAATCCAGCCTGTGGGATGAATTTGTGAAATGCAAAAATTACACTGAAGATATTACCAATGATGGATGTTAAAATCATTTTAGTTCAGGTTCCACATACAGAGTAGTTTGATCTAAAGTGGATCAGACCAGTAAAATACTAACATAATAACCTGTAGATAATGACAATTTCAAATTTTACTCTGTCCTAGTACAAAAAAGTAAAATTACATGAAAATGTCTACATTTAGAAGCTATCCTTTCACAAAAAATATGAATAATCTGAACAAATATGAACAATTTTACAAATATTCTGCCTGCTCCTAAATGTTTTATATATTTGTAGATCCACTGTGATCTGTATGTTGTAATGTACACGTGTAAATGATAAACAGAGGCAGAATATTGTTAAAATTATATTTATATTTCTTAAGATATTTAAGGTTGTTCATGTTATTCACAATTTTAATGAACCTTTGTAAACATAAATTAGAATGTAATTTTACTTTTTTCAGCTATTATCATTTTACTGGTCCAGCCCACTTGGCCCCTGAACTAAAATCAGTTTGACATCCCTATTCGTACATAGTTTATATCTTGGTCAATGGCATTTACTATTATGAAATACCTTACTGGAAATTCCAGCTTTGAGGTTGATGCCATCGCTATATTAACTTTATCATCTTACATCACAGATTCATTTTTTCTTTGTGACAAATGGTGTTTATAAAAACTCACTGGAAACCCATAGGTAAAGGGTAAATAGCTGTTTACCCACTTCACTACCAACTTCAGCCGTCTACACAATATATACAAATTCACTCTCATTTCACAATCTAATCTATGCATTTTCAGTTTTTTTTTACGAGTGGATTTCTACATAGCAGTGTGATTATATGCACATAATGTCTGATACATGCCTAGTACTTGAAGTTACAGCGTTGGTAACATTAATATTGGTGACAAAAATCCTACATGGGTACTGCAGAAGCTGTGATTGGCTTGCTAGTGTCATGAAGCCTGCAAGTGTCAAAGAGGAAATTATGGATGACGCAGCTAAAACACACTGTTTTCTCCAGCTCTGTGCAGACCTCACAGTTAACGCAATCAGCACTTACTGAATGAATGAACATAAAGTTAGTAGAGAAGTCATAATTTTAATGAGATATAGAGATGTAATGTGATCATATCGCAGTTCTGTGAGTATCTGTAGTCTATCTGATTAAAATATACAATGAAAACAAGCAGTTGTGGTAGGGCTGGGCGATATGGAAAAAAAAATCATATCACAAGGATTTTTTTTCATAGTGGACGATATCGATGTGTATCACGATATAAATCAAATCACTACTTTTGTTGAGTTTAAATTTTCCATTACTCATAAGTTAGCTGTGAAGACATCAGAAGGTTATTTTTGGTTAAAATATGGTGTATCTTCTGTCAGAGGTTGAACATGACATGTGCTGAAGAACGTTATACAACTGTTTCAGATCAATAAAACAGGTACATGTATTTAAAACTAAAGAAGTCTGATCAGCAGGAAAAAGCTTTCAAGTTTTAAAAGAGAACACAAACAAACAAACCATCTTCACCAAACAATGCCGGGGGTAAATATGTGGGGGTGCATTCTGCAACTGCCATAACTGGTGTAAACCAAAAATGAAACTTAACATGCTTTGAACATCCGACTCCCAGCTTCTATGCTGCACCCTACTTTTCAGTAACCCAGTCGCCCGAGTTCTCGGTCAAATGTTCTCCAGAGGTAACAGTCATTACCTCCCGCTGCAGCCCAAACATTAGCGTGTGCTGCAGCTGCTCTTACTCCTGTACTGTGTGTGTCAACCTAACTTGATGTGGCTCTAGCGTGATTGGTTCAGTGCGGTGCTACTTAATTATGATTGACTGTTCTTACGTCTGTCAAAACATGGAACGAATTAATTCTATCAAAATTGTATCGAGCATGCATCATATTTCTATCGAGGAAAAGTTATATTGCTCTATCTTTATCATTACTGTTTTATCGCCCAGCCCTAAGCTCTGACCTGTCCTTTTATGGTTTGATGTTCAGAGGATGGCATATCCCCTGTGCCTGCAGAAGTCCAAAAACACGACTTGGCGTTGACATTTCACTTTCACTGATTTTACTCATTAAGAGCAGAGGAGTACAGAAGTTTCCAGAGAACTGGATTCCTTAAAAAAAAAGTGGCCCAGGCTACCACCTACCACCTCTGAACGTAGTACCAGGTCTTTATTTGATAGAGGCTTGTGTTAAGAGATGAACATTTAATTCAAATGTACTCTGCTCAGTAAGAGGAAATGGTCAAATTTAGTATCAAACCTCATTTGACAAAGACTCCACTGAACCATGCCTGTGTTTTTTTTTTTCTTTTTTTCAAAATTGTTACTGCAACCACAACAAGTGCACTTTTAAACAGTGGGACAGAGACTAAACAATTTTACATTTTATTCTAATTTATTGTTCTAATCTGTCTTTTTACCGGTATCTACTTAATATCATGCATTGCTGACCTCTTGGCCGATTTATCCTTGTAAATGAGCTCGATCTCAATTGGTCTTTACCTGGTTAAATAAAGGTTGAATAAAATAAAACACAATTTTCACATGCTAACCTTCACATTGTTTAGACAACTGTTGCGACACTTGGTTAGCCATTAAAAAATAATAGGCTAGCTCTTTAACACTGCAGTGGATACACACTCTTCAGTGCTTAACAGAGCTTTTTATTAACTAAATGTTGTCTTCCTTTCAGGCTTGTAAGTTTCTACTAATGTTTCATTGAAAAACTAAGGCACATGTACAGCAACCAAGATCAAACAACTGGGATTAATACTGAAATGTTGAAAACAGCTGCACTGAATTGTTGACTATTAAACTTTCATCAACTTTTGTTTGTTTGTATTGACCTAAACACCAGCTATTATTAGAAACCAGGCATAACTGACTCCCAGTTTATGTTTGAGTGAGTACAGTAGCTTACTGGAAAAATATTGAATGGTCTTTCAGTTCCGCTCTGGCAACAAATAACAATAAACGGTATGATGAACAATACAGATCAATAACAAATGGCAAAAGGCATCACTACAACACAAATGATATCAGAACAAGTTTGGTGAATAAATACATACTGGTTTTCGAGTTCTGTTCTGGAAAAGAAATCTGATGGGTTTTTTTCTAACACTAGTCTGTACAAATAACTGCGAATACTGTAACCACAGTGTCCACTACAAAATACTCTGCATTACCTTTAATTACATGATGAATTTCCTCACCAATGTTCACAAGAATTCACAAATACGCTGTCACAAGTAGTACTGAACACACTCTGTAATCTGGATTTGAGTATCATAAATATATTTCCTTTATTTAATTTAAAAGTAAGCTAAAGAAACAGTAAAAAAAAAAAAAAAAAAGTGTCGGGAAAATATTAAGAATGCTAGGTCTGACTTGCACTGAATGATATAGCCAAAATATTTAATCATTATAATTTGTTGAGATTCAAAAATCACTTTTCAATTTCCCTTGTACCTTAAGAAACATTAAAAATGAATATATTACAACAAACAGGTTGCATTTTGAGTTTTTGTTGGGTTGAGAAGGGTCACCAGAAGAAGCACTAATCTCAAATGATCCTTTTTTTCTCCATCATTCAAAAGCAAAAACCACATTAATTGAGTTGATTGGATATGTGGCCAGGCCCTGGTGCGAATGATTTAAATGATAGGAGGGACTGCAGAGATTTCAGGGGTGGTCGTTGGCCCCACCCCACTGTCATAAGGAGTTGGGGTAGGCGCTGAGATGTTCTGCCACACAAGAGGATAGAGGCCGACAGAGGCGAGCTGGAGGACAGAGCCAGATTAGACTAATGAGAGTGTACAAGCAGAGGACAATTGGGAGGGGAGCTGCTAATTAACCCCTTGGTGAGGGGTTAAGAGGAGACGGCCTCGGTAAGCTCCGAGCATTAAAGACTGAGCAGGAGGCAGACACCTTCTCACTTCACTATGGGGCCTTCCCCCCAACACAACAAGAGCAAAGACACCCACAAAATACCTGAACAAACAGATCAATAAAGTGCTCATACTCTTCATATTGAACAGAGGTTTAATGACAAAAGGCGGAAATTAAAAGCACGAGTGAGAAGGGCCTGACAATGAGCAGAGGAGACACTGGTATTCTTCATCATCAAGCTATGAAGTACAGTTAGGCCGCTTTCAGGCCTCGTTGGTCCAGTTTGGGCCCAAACCCAATTCATCCCTTGGCCCTCCCCGTTACCCCTACCCTTGGCACTACCCCTTGAAACAAAGCTGTAAGGGGTAGTGGTTGAAACATTCCCCTATGAAATGGTTCAACCCTTCCAGACCTGTTATGTCATCAACAGTCATTGATGTCGCTATTAACAGATACGACAACTTTGTTTCCGAAATAATTCTCCATTCCGTCAGCAGCTGTAACTGTCTGTTCCATGGGCTTTGGGCATCTTTTTGAGGCTATCAACCATAAACCATAGAAATGCAATCTATAACACATTGAAACAGCATTAAATGGTTGATCAAATGATTCAGTTGTTTACAAAGAAAATACAAACATTTGTGTGTTTCTTTCATCACTGCTGTGCTTTTTTGCTGCGTTTACTTCCATCTTGCCGATGATTCGAACAGAATTATAGGAGACTTCTCATACCCCCGTTTGTAGTATGGTCCAGAAAAATCTCTGTTTCGAGGGCCAAACAGCCCTCCCCCTCATCAAGAATTGGGACACCCCTACCCCTTCACGTGAATGTGCAAAATGGAGGGGGAGGGGCCTTGGTGTTGAGGCTTAAACTACTTTGATTTATTCAGACCAACTGAACCAACATTTGTCATTTTGACCATTTGTGACCAGTTAAAAATGGTCTTTTTATCAGCAGTCTGACGGCAATGGTGTCACAGCAATAAATCCAACTTATTTTGCAACAACAGAAATGACCATGTGATGAACATCATTGTATTGTTGTATATTCTGAACAGGCTAATAGAGCCACATGAAGGACAATCATATTTCAGCAGAGGGAGGCGCATTTAGCGTTTGTTTACTAGAAAGTTACTGGTTTATTTAGGGTGACATAAGTGGAGACATGAGACACTACATCTGCATCAATATGGAAACATGGACATTCTGATGCTCACCAAGAGATGAGTCAAAACACATACACAACATGTAAACACTGTAGGAAAGAAATCATGGCTTTAGTCTAAACATAACCAGCCCCTTGACAGTGCTGAAGACAATGCTGCTTCACTCTTTTTCTCATTTAAAAGTTTAGTGGCAGTTGGCAAACCATCTTAAAGTACTACCAAGTGGACAGGAGCTGGTACAAGTCATGGGCTTTGCTAGTTTCATTTCTTCTCATTTGTTGACTGGTGTGATGCCCAATAATAAATATGGTGTTTAAAAAAATGTTGTTGGCCCAACCCTAACATAAGGACATGGTAAGAATACATCGCAAAAGACCGATCAAGAAAAAATATTTCATTTGTGTGAGCCAAACCATTCTACAGGGCTTCTGTGTTGAGTCACTGAATGGAGCAGTAGAGTCACATCTGATGGAAGCTCAACAATAACCAGTACTTACTGCTGTTGATCAACTTTACTTAAATATGATCACCTTTCTGAAAACCGATAACTGGGCTAAATATTCTATTATGGGGTAAATTGTCCTACACCCTGTTAAAGTAAAGAATGTAGAATTCTTTTTTCAGGTCACTTGAAACACAGTTATGGTTAACGGTCATTTTTGCCCAATTATTTAAAAAAAGAATCAAGTATCTAAAAATCAAGTAGAGCTTTAAGCTATAAAGAGTATGAATTATACAATAATCTGGAATTTTACTAATCAGTACTGGTTCATTCAAATGAAAACTGCCTTGAAGCAGAATATTGGTCCTCTAAACTTAGCTTTGGCAGAGGAAAATACAAAATGATTTTTGAAAGATTGTGGATATCCACAATTGAAGAAATATTTCTAATGGAAAAATTAACAGAGACTAAGACTGCAAGAACCACAACTAGATAAAAAGTGTAAAAAATGGACTATATTTACACAAAATCAATACACTGACTGTTGCTACCCAGGCACATCATTTTCTTTTGTACTCATTTGTGTTCACATTTGGGGGGGGGTTTGTAAGTTGTTTTTTTTGGGGGGGGGGTCTCTTGTTTGTTTTTGTCCTTTTCTTTTCGGTTACTGTTGCAATTCTATATAAACCTCAATAAAGATTTAAGTTACAAAAAATAATAATTTTGAAATTTGAAAAATGAACTGCAAGGTATGCATGATCAGTTTTTACCCTATTTGCAAACATCAATTTTTGACCAAAGTGTCCTGCTGTGCAACAGACTGAGGCACACTCATCCGTTTGGAGGGGGCAAGTAGAGAACATCGTCTTAATAATTTAGGGCCTCCTGCTTAGACGGCAGCTGCCCCACCCTTTGCCTTCTTGAGGACTGCAACTCTGTCTCTGCAGCCCCCCCAGCAGGGTCTTCTATTCCTCTGCTTCATGGTGGTATGCAACTCAGGCTTGATGTGCTGCTCATATGAATGTACTGTATGAGGCAGAGCAGGATGAGGACAGGTTTCTCAGGAGTTCAGGAGTTGGCCTGGGCTGATGATTTGTGTCAGCGCGCTGCTGCCACTTCAGTATGAGAGCACAGCCTCTGTACGCAGGCGTTTCCTTTTTCAGGGTGTTTCCCTCACTATGCTCGTCTCTCTCTCTTCCCTTTGTCAAAACATTAGGCGGATGTGGCGACAGAGCGCACACTTTACAGATACACTCACTGTGGTTTCTGCTACTACCATTTCACATGGCAGTGTCCGTCCAGGTTTTGAATTATTCTGTGCAATCAGTTGCATAACAAAAGCAGGTTACGCAGGACAAACTGACGGGCAGAATTAGGCTAATAGATGAATGTAGGGATGAAAACTATAAAGACAGAACATTAACATGTGGTAGAGCAGCAGGGGGCGCTGTGTGTGGGGCTGGACTGCTGGGAAAACAATTCAACCTAAATTAGGTCAGTCTGACATGGAAGTCCATGATGATAAACTATAAGTCAAGGCTGAATGAACACAGCAGTACATTAACTCAGCTACAGGAACAAGTAAAGAACAACCAGAGCAATACATATGGATTCTGCAACATTATGCTTAAACTATAATCTATAAACCTGGTTACATCAGGTACAGAACTGGGTAACAGTGAACATGAAAGGTTGACTGACAGTGGATATTTAAAGCCAATCTAATAACAATAGTTTACAGAGGGAAAGATTAAAGGACTACGGGTGCTTTCACACCAACAGCACTTGGTGCACACCAAACGTTCCATTCGAACCAAAAGCTCTTAGTTTGGTTCGTTTTCGTGAAAGCATCAACTGTGCTCGGATCCACACTAAATCAAGCGGACCCAGACCCCCAGAAAGAGGTGGTCTCGGTCCACTTGACTCTGCACCAAATGCCAAACTCTGGTGCGGTCCCTCTGGTGAGAACGCGAACTCGGGTCCAAACCATAGACGGTCGGTCCAAACGATCTATTCATGGGTCTATTCAATGTATCATGGGTCAGGTCAGCAGGACCACATTCATGACAACAGAGCGTCTTCTCTGCCTGAAATGATGCGCTATACGCCTTCAGCAACTCCAGTGCATCAGCAGATTGTTCTCCAGCCGCGACTCATTTTCCAATTGGATATTTGGCCAACAATGGCCAATACAGAGAATGTAATTTACAAAGATCAGAGCAAGTACCAATGTGCCAACATGTCGCTCCATAGTGAGTCCAAATTGGCGCTTATTTCTACCGGAAGATAAACATTGATGAAACGTCAATCGGACTAATTTTGGTTCATTTGCAGGTGTGAAAGTGGACCACACTGGAGTCTATTTGCTACATAATAATTTTATTCTGGTGCCCACCAAATTATCGAACTAGCGGTGTGAAAGCGCCCTAATCTGCCAATATCACTGCATGTTGGATTTTATTGAAAACTACTTTCACTCAAAACTGTTTAACTGAACACCCACCCAAGACAAATTAATATCTGGAACAGAACCTCAAACTAACCGTAAAAAGTCTAGAAAATTGTAGCCACAATTTTTTTTTTTTTTTTTTTAAGCCATTAGGTTAGTGATTCTGTTTGAGAAGCCTGACATTTTAGCTAATATAAGAGCCAACGGCTGTTTCTCAATAAGTGTTCTGGTGTGTTCTTCTGTTCTCGTGAAACATCAGTCAGGGCCCAAATACTGTTCCCTTTCAAAAGTTTATACAACCCAAGAATGCATGGAATACCCAGATGTTGTTCTTGTCTACTAGGTTAAAGCTGTGTATGACTTTCGTCACCAATTTTTCATCAAATCTGTCAAACCCCAGTCATATCCTAAGTATCATGACTCCGTTAGTCTTTCTGTGATTACGCACCTGAATCTCTTCCCTTACTGTGAATAATTTCTAAGTGTACGCCACCATAAACAATCCATTTGTTTACAAACAGAGCTGGTAGGTCACTCGGGCATTTTCAGAAATGTGCTGCTACGTGCATTGTGGGAAGCCGCGCTCCATGCAGCTGCATTATGGCCACAGTGGCAAAAAACACAGAAATGGCTTCAATGCAATGAAGCCCCCCACCCCCCCAGAGCTGACAGATTTTTTCCAGTGACTTTCTTATAGCAAGGGCCCAACATGATTATGTTTCAGGGGCCCAAAATTGGTGGGGCCCCAGGGTGATAGTAATACGCCTTAACACTAGAAGCCAGTACTAATGTGTTACATGGCTGTGGAAGTCAATCAGGTTACAGATCAAAATTGTACTTTGGTATCACTAAATGAATCTGAATCAGTCAATACTGAATCATGCTCAATCGATTCAGAACTTTATGAATTGAAATCAGATCGATTAGGGAAACTGGCCATGATACCCAGCCCTGGCACTAACATGCTAGCTAACAGTGCATCTCTCTTTTACTCTAGGTGCCATTCTCTGGATTGTACTCTGACAAAAAAAAAAAAAAGTGAAAACATGACAAGTTATGACTTTCACCAATGGTCAACAGTGTTCATAAACAACAGGTCAGAAAAGATAACCAGATCACATATGAACACACGTTCATGTGTTTATGTGTTTGTATACAACATAAACTCAACTAAACTCTAATGTATTGCCAATGTAAAAGTCACATGGAATCTCTCTGCTAGGTACAGATTTAGTTTCTTTTTTTTTATACATCGTCATCACCTGATTATAATAAAATGAAACACATTGAATCTTGCACTTGGAAAGCCAGAATGGAAACACCATGAATATGGCTCTACAGTCCATCTTCTACACTTTCTGCTTTCCATGCAAAGTGAATGAAAAAAGAAAAACACTTAGTCTGGAGAAAACCCCTCACCCCATCATCACCACTCCCCCTCCTGCCTTTCTTCTTCTTTCCATCCATGTAGTGGAAGAAACTAGCTTCAATATTTCAAAGCATTCTGCCACCCCTGTGCTCTCTCTGTCTGACTAGGGCAAACCTGATACCGTCCTCAACCCTCCATATGTAAATAGTACAGATAAAAATGTTCATCTCTGATGAGACTACAGCTAATGGATTATAATTATACTTAAAGATGTATCAAATATGATGCTGAACTCCTTTTATGTCAGTTTTATTCCAGCCATGTCTTTTGGATCATTTATGGTATGCTAAATTATTTAGCTTTCACTTTATGTCATGATATTTTGTCTTCTTATGCATTGTTGACGTACAATGTTCAATTGTATCATTTAGCAATTATATGATTATGTGATCCTATCTGGCAGTAAATATTTAAAGGATGAAACACTTGTGCTTTGTTAAACCCTCCCACCCATCAGTTTATTTTTTTCTATGTGGTAGGACAGATATGAGACTCTACAGTACATATATGTTGTTTTGCTTTTTTTTTTTTTTTGGCCTAGTTAGTGGGTGAGGGGCAGCAGGTTGGTCTAAGTGCTGTGGGGAAGTGATGCATGGTAAATGTACATAAAACACAACCAGGTCACAAAGAAGGCAGGAATAAGGGAGTTGATGATGCAGTAAGAGAAGACAGAAGGGGATTGCTCCTGGACATTTTCTTAAAAGCCCCATCCGATCTCACTCACTTTATCATCCTTGCATAGAGACAGCCTCTAGATGGGTGCTCTGCTAGCAAACACAAATCTACTGTGACCGACTCACAGCAACACAGATCTATATAGCATGATATATCAAAGCATCACATATATTTTTTACAGTGGAGAAATGAAAAAAGTTAGAAATTCTTACATACTTTTTCTGGAGGATTGGAACGTAGGAATAACAATTCTCTGGAGAAAAAAAATACCCATTTTTCGACAGAAAATATGTTTAATTTAATAATCATTTGGAGTCAGACAACAGATTTCACTATCCCTGAGCCAAATACAAGGCAAAAAACACTGTCCTATATACTGGTCACTCAAATCAAAATACAACAACAGGTTAAACTGACGGAGGGGTTTCTTTAATCACCGTCTGAGGAGGTGGGCTCTAAATCTTTTTGGGGCTCATGAAGAATGGCTGAACTGAAAACAAATGGCCTCAGGTCCCATAACCTATTTTGCTCCATTGAAAGTGGAGCAAAATCCTGGGGCTACAAATGAGAATGCATACGCTCACACAGTTCAGTTTTAATCTTGACGTTCCACTCAGTTCATGTGTACAATCTGTCTGACAGGAAATTCACAAAGCGCTCTATTCCCATTAGTGACATCCCAGTCTGGATTTTTCTGCTTCTGATACGATTTTTTTTTGGGATTAGTTTTGCTGATACCGATCCAATTCCAACTTTTTACATTGAAATTTTGATTTAAATTTGGAGTCATTATTTATAGGTTATTATGCTATTATTTTACTGTAGATCACAGTTGGACTGAATGTGGAACCTGAACTAAAACAACTATGACACCTTTGACTCTGAATAACTTTAGTATCATTTTTCCACTTTCCAAATTCATACTGTGGCCAAATTAGAACCTTTGGCAGGCTGGTTTTGGTCCGTGGGCCGTATGTTTGTCACTGCTGTAGCACGTCTATGGACAAGTCTGTCCAGGGATTATATGGGGGTATGTTCCATTCTGTGCATTAGTGATGCACGGATCAGCAGGTTACTCTGGGTTCGGCGGGTCAAAAGAATGTCAGTTTGAGTGAAACTTGTAGACATTTTACTAATTCCTTTAAGCCTCCTGCTGATGTGCAGCTAATTTTCATTTTCCCTACCGTCGGGAACTTTAATTTGAAGGGGCAGGACATTTATTTACACCCCCCAAGAACTGGGGCTGGATTGGCCCGATCTCATGACTAAATCCAAACCAATCTTCTAAAAAATGCCAGATCAGCAGCCGATGTCAGTCTTTAGATCAGATCGGGACATCCCTAATTCCCATCATGCAAAATGAAGAGTGTTACCTATACAGTTTCATGATCGCACACACAACATGGAAGCTGAGCTTATAACAAGAGGAACCCCGACTCACTGGATCCATATGCTTCTCATGTATGTCAAAACATCCTGCATCACATACACAAAAAAAGTATTTTCCTCATTGGCAAATGATGGCCAGGAGTCATTCACATACTACAACACTCCCCCCATCCAAACCTAAACAATCTACATCAGATCACACAGCAAAATACACAAGGGGAATGTTTATACTCAATCCAGTTTATGGCATTGGATTGCCACTGGATGATCACTGCTGTTGCTGCCTCAGAATCATGATATTGGTGAAAATCTGAGATGGTTTCAGTTTATTTGGAGTGGGCCATAGTGATGGAAATTCTGTCAGGTCAGAGCTAAAAGTGTGGACATTTCAAAAATGCATCACTCTGCCGAGATTATCAAATCATCAAATCAGTGAACCTTGCACAGCTCTATATGTAATGCACTGCAATATGTGTCATGGTCTGTGTGTGTGTAATGTCTATATGTTGAGGTTGATCAGCGACACTAGTAGTGCTATCTTGTCACTTTATCACATACAGTGCTTTGAGGCTGTACAATTCAAAAGTACATGCTCTAAAACCCAGACAGTCATCAGTGGATGCTTAGTGTTCAATTCTTTCATTAATGTCATTAATTAGTAACAACTAAATTTGTTTTAGTCATCAGTGTCATCTCTCAATTATTGTACTTTTTCTTAAAATAAACATTTTATTCATTCAACTGAACATTATTTCATTTTTAAAATGACTTAAAAAAAAATTATTCACGTTGGGCCTGTGCAATGTTGCCAAAAGATCATATGACAATCTTTAGCAGTAAAATTATGACAGGAAAAAAACAGCCAAACTGAATTTTCCTCCATCTCTCTCTGCTTTCTGGAGATTTAGGCTTTGTGTGATGGCATTCAGTTGTTGGTATCTGACTTGAAATACCAATCAATTTGGACTGCCATTATTGCAATGCTTCGACAATATCTAGATGAAGTAAACATTAGTCCACATACAGCTGCAGTGTTTATATGAAATACCTAGACTAGGGCGGAAATAACCTCACTAACCAACAACCTGTGCTAAGATATTAATACAACAAAACCATAACGGTGTCTTTGCCATAAATTAGTGCAATGTTTGTCAAACTGTGGGGTGGGCCCCCTAGGGGAGGGGGAGGTGTGAAGGCTTGCGGG
>JAPQRP010000028.1:31128923-31144862 GCA_037367295.1 Apogon hyalosoma
AACTGTATTGTCATAGTTGTAAGATAATCATGCATTTCCTATTTTTATTTGGAAAAATATTGTCTCAGGGAGCAGTCTGGTTCACTTTATTTGTATTACTCAAGCAAATATCTTGGTTATTTTTTTTAATTTAACAACAAATTATTCAAGGAAAAGCAAAAGGTATTGTCAGGATATTGATGTTTCTTTCAATAAAAGTTATAATTCCACCGCTGTTACAATGTTGTTGGGGTTGAGGGTGGCCTGGAGATTTCTCATCCTCCAAAGGGGGCCCCACAAAAAAGATTGAGAACCACCGAAATTGGTGCAACATTCTCTATAAATACAATTAATTACACTAGTTAACAGGCCATTTAAAGAAACATTAGCCAAACAGCCACATTTTGAAAGCGCTGTTATTTATTGCTTTGATAACATGACTTGTACAATCCCTCTGACAAGCAGACCTTAGTATAAATAATAACTGATCGGATTAAGCTTGTGACATTGCCCAGCTCTAGTTGATGGGATGCAGGTGCAAAACACACAACTTCCAAGTACCACCAAACCTTGCTCAAAACAATCCTAGCGAAAAGTAATAATTAGGCACTGCAATGTAACACAAACTAAAACTAAATACAATTCCAGTTCAAATTTGTATATCATATTTCTTTTGTCAATCCCAAAACTAAATTAAGACAAAAATTTCAAAAATATACATACGTGCAACCAAGTGAATCTGAACTACACTCAGAAACAAACCTAAATGATTTGAAGTTTTCCAGACTCTGATGTGGCATGGTACTTAAGTCCATTTGCACTGTTCAATAGGTTTGTGATCCCTGCCTGAAACTAGATCAGAACATTGACCGTCCACACTTAGAGGCACACTAACCAGGCTTTTCCAACCAGTGCTTCCTGCTGTTTCCTGATCAGCACTGGCATACAATTAACTGACATCCATCTGCTGTGGCCTGACTTTTTTCTGCTCCACTGTTGCATGTACAGCAATATTAATGTTATTAACTCCTTCGTGGACAGCAAAGTCACTGACAGCTAACATAACAGAAGAGTTTTTACCTTTAAAGATAGAAGACCCATATGTATGTAAATGAGTTTGACCAGAAGTTCAAACACACTAGAGGGAAACACTTCTGCTGTCTAATCTAACTAAACTCCTGGAACCGTACGGCTGTGGCTGAATTCAAATGATGGAGGATGTTTTGACAGCAACAGTAGAGTTTAACGGATTGATTATTCAAACATTCCATGATGCAGTGCTCATAGTGGGCAGCAGCTACTCGAATACTGGTGACCAGGGCATCATCATAATGTTTAGTTGACCATAAACAGAAACACAAGTAACTGATTGATTTGTCTTTTTGTGTCAATTTTTGGCCACTTGTATGTGCAAACCTAACAAAAGGTTAATTATACCAGCCTTGATAAAGGTTAAAGAAAGTTCAGTTTAAGACTCATTTAATTTCAAATTAAACGTAGTTTTACATTAATCAACAGCGGGAAATTATTTTACTTAAGTTTATACAAACAGAAGCAATTACTTTTTTGGCCATACAAGTGTTTGAAAGAAGTGTGTCAAATTATTTACTAAAGTAAATAATCTCAAAGTAGTCCTAAATTGTAGTATCAGATAAAATCCTATTTTCTACATCTCAACTTTTAAAGCTTTTGAGAGATTATTTTACGACATTAAACACACTTAACCCTCAACACACTGAGGAAAAATATGCAGTTCTGTTTGTCTTTATGGCTTTGGAAACAGATTTGACAACTTATTGTGATACATCTTTCGCTTACCTTTTAGGTTTATTTTGCTGGTATTTTTTATGTTCATCTTAATTTACATTTTACATAGTTTTTTCCTTCTAAAAAAAAGAAGTTAAAAACCATGCACCAATATACTGGCCACACATCTGTACTAACCAGTGTTTATTGTGGGAAGATCCTTATTGAGAGGCCATATTGTACAGCCAGATGAAAATTATGTGGAAATGGTGAGGAGAAATGACATTTTTGATTATCACCATTATAACACAAATAGCTCAAATAACTGTGTTCTGGTTCCCTCATAAATGACAGAACTACCAGTGGCTCGCTACACCTGTACCTTGCAAATGACATCATTATTCAACAGGGGTGCAACATTGCACTCATTTGTACCGAACCTTTTGGGGGCCTTTGATACAATGCGGAGGTGTACCGAAGGAATACAAGTAGCCTATGTGAAGAACGCAAACACTTGGGAAGCAGGGTGGCTGCAAGGAAAACCCATGTGCAGCAATTGTCAGTGCCGCTGCAATAAAAGAAAACAACCCCCCCACCCCTCACCACTTTATTCTGAGGCTGGGGTGCTGATAAGGGGAGGTAAATATGACAACAATCTGGTCTTTAGGACAATCTAATGACCATTAAGAGTCCACTGGTTCCTCAACATAGTCCTCATATTTACCTGTGTACAAAACTGTCAACTTCAATTGAATTTCACACCACCTCAGCTCTTGGCAGGGTGTCTTCATCGGGAAGGGTACCTGTCACATTTAATCCAATACGGTACCGATACTCGGTTCCTGGGAACCGGTACCGGTGTACAACGGTACCTGTATTCTGCAGTCATTTTATCTATAAAAAAATAAATAGTAAAAACTTCTGAATTCTGAATAATTATTTCTCAACATCACAAGTGAAATAACAGAAATCTTGAGAAAAGTGTGTGTGTGGGGGAGGGCAAATAACTTAAAAATAAATATATATACCATTTTCCAAACTAAAGTATTATAAACTAAAACCACTCCCTCTAGTATAAACTGTACTGCACATGCTCAGCAGTTCTTTTGCCAGAACACTAACATATCTACTTTTTCTGGCATCGATTTTTGATGCCACTTCTTGTCCCCTGATGCTGGCTGTAGGCTAGGTGAGGAGCCGCCAGCTGGTGCAAGTGCAGTGATGGTGCCCGGTGCCGGTGTCATAGACTGCGCTCCTTTGGGCTTTCCAATATTGTACATTCCTCAGTCTTCAGGTGTATATTATGTCTGACCAAGTGTTTCCTCAGGTTAGAGGTGTTGCCGTGGTTGGCTTTACAATTAGCATTACAAATACTGCAGTGAGCACAGTCTGCATCAAGTTTAGCAAAGTGGAGCCACACCCTCAAATGGTTTCTATCTGCCACGCTTATCATCCAGCTGCCACTGACGTCATCACATTCTCGCGCATCCAATGCCGTCATCGCATCAGGAAGACACTCCTCCACTCTCTCCCCGACACATGCAACGCGAATGATACGTTAAAGTACTGAAATGCAGTACCGTCTGACTTTACATGAATCAATACTTGGTAGTACAAACAGAATTAGGTCGGTACCAATAAAAGTACCAAATTTGGTACTCGTCCTTATGTCAATTGCAATAAAATGCTGTTGTGTCCTACAGAGCGATAAATTCTCAAATACAAAGTCAGCATGAACAATAAGGCACCTCTACATCAAATTTGTATTTTTGACCAATTAAGGACCTAAAATTTTTTGGGATTCCTAGTTTGGCAAAAAATTTTTAATCCGCTATTTCAGAACTAATTTTAACTATGAAAAACATCCTATATGTGCTGTGTCATTTAAGAACAATCTATGGCATCTAACTTATGTGGGATTTCCTGAGTTTTAAAGTGGATTTGAAAGTTACACGTAGGATGCCAAACAGATGCTTTACTACACAGAGCTCTATATTATTCCCCTCAGATCCTCAAGTAAATGTTTGCCTAATCCGTAATAAAGAGGTAACAACATTAATAGGAATATAAAGTGAGAGTGTTGACTGATTTACAAATGAACTGGTTGCCATTCCATGTTACACCTGATAACTGCCATTTTCTGTGATCATATCAGGAGAACTTATTAACATTAAACATGATCAGAAAGTTTTGAGCTATGAAAAACCCTTATGTGGATGTTCTTTAAGTGGCACAGCAAAGAAGTATTTAAGAAATCCACACTGACAAAAAAAAAAAAAAAAAGATAAGACCAGTCCCATAGATTAACAATGGTATGTTTTGTGCTTGAGTTGGCTGCACAACCAGCTTTTCATACAGTGAAATGAATGAGCTGGATTAAAAAAAAGCAGAGGGGAAAAAAAGGAAAGAAGGTCAGGCTTGCCCAAAGCCAAAAGCATGACTTTATTTCAAACATAAAATACACTCCTTTGATTGAATTAATAATCACACCCCTCCCCCTATGCCTTCTCTCCGAGCTTCCAAGAGAGGAACAAGAGTGTGTGTGGAGAGTCACATGACGGCCGGCCCGCTGTTTTGCTCAAGTGACTGTGGCCTTTTGCTTTTTAAAGAGGAAGAAAACTGGCTTGAGCCGTCATGTCAGGATTCAGGTTTGGTCACATTTTCCCCGTGGCGCTATGTCGATGTGAGGGCAGCGGTGTAAATAGATGCGGCTGGACGGACTCTATTCAAAGCAGACTGCCCAAGAGAGGTGCACATGCAAAACAGATGGGCACTGAGGCTTGTGACGGGGCTTTTGGGTAGGGTTATACGGTTTGTAAGTGGTGACAGGTTTGTGTGTGTGGGTCAGCGAGCGGGCTTTGGTGCCACTCGCTTTGACTATTCAAAACAGAGGAGCCCAAGGGCCTCTAGACTCTGGTGACAGGCTGTGTTTGCAAAACACTGTCTACAGTCAAACTACCACAGGTGGAAATACAAATACTGCACTACTCAACTAGCGTTGGGTTTTTTGCTAACTGCATGTCATTTTATTAACTTTTAATCTACATTTTAATCCAAACATGTATATCTATAATACAACCTTCTGCTTCTTACATTTAAAAAAAAAAAAAAGGCTTTTTTCCTTTTGCATCATGAAGCTTCACATCAAGACTGATTTCAAACTAAACAGATTTTAACAAAAGTGTCAGTGTTGTAGCAAGATGAATGCGATGCAACTAGACAAACATCAAATAAACATGAAAACAATTAATGTGATGCAACATGTCAAAAGGTGAAAACAAAAGAAAGACAAAAATGATGTACCAGAACAAAAACAACAGATGAAACACTACAGGACAAAAACAACATAAACAGACACAAATGTAAGATGAAACCCTAAGAGACGTAAGACAAATACATGTACTTCTACTGGAGAAAAGAATGGTGTGGGGGACCACAGCACATTTGGGGGGGAGGAAAAGAGGCAGCCTTTTCAGGATTTTCCCAGCTTTTACATGTCTGAGTTAAAGCATTATCGGTAAGCTAAAGAAAGTCTTAAGCACACCAGTAAAGAAAAGCCTCAAGTTTTCAAAAATTAGATACACAATATCACATATTTTTGGATCACTATTGGTAGCATATCGGTGTACAAAAATATGGAAAAGAAAGCCAAACCTAAAAATAAATCCAAGTCCACAACAGGAAGTGCAGCCATTAGATCTGGATAAAGTCATTAAGCTTTCACATTTATTTTAGATCAGTTTGTATTGGTAGTGCCAAACATGGTTTGGGTGCTTCACATAACTTATTACTGGTAGGGAAAAACCCTACACATGTAATGTCTGTAACCAGTTTAGTGTAAAAAAAAAAAAAAAAAAAAAAAAGAAAAAAGACCACGAAACAGACAGTTGCAAATATACACTAAACAAAGGCAGCTTAAGGTTTGATAAAAATGTGACTATTGGAATGGATTTAGCTGGTTTAAGGTAAGAGGACACTGGAAGTTGTTTCAAAAATTGCAATGCACTGTCTTTAATGCTGTTGAAAGGCTTCATGTCTAGGATGAGGATCAGCAATACCCCTGTTCTACCTCAGATGCTTATCTATGGGATATTCAACTTGCATCATTTGGAACTGGACCAGGGACGCATCTCTCAGTTATGTTCACTGTTGATTATTTTGGAGTGAATAAATCCTTAAGTTGAGAAAAAAAAAAAAAAAAGTTGGTTGTTAGATCTAAAATGTCAATCAGCACTTGTCTTAAGACTGTTATTATCTTATTAATGTCACAGCCCAAGATGACCAAAGAGAAATTATATTTACTGTCAGAGAGAAGAAACCAGGAAATTGTGGATTTAATTGATTTGAATCCAAAAATTTTGCCAAAAACTTACTCAAACTGCTTAAACAGTACCAAAATAGTTGGATAATGACTGCAGCTCCATCTGGACTTGGTGGTTTTCACCACTCCATATTCAGCACAGGCTTGCACACAAAACACCAATGAATATAGCAGAGAAGTCCATGTTCAGTTTCACTTCTTGCTCCGTCAGTACATGTGTGAATGCTTGAGCCCTTCACTGTGCCAAGATCTGAAGTCAAAAAGCATTACATCTTTCCTAGTTGTTGACACTGGTACATGGTCATCTGTAACAGGCACAACTGACTAGTGTCTTATCTATCTACTCGACCATTGTGGTGTCACAGCTGTCAAATTTCATATCACCTCCAGTTATTTGGTGTCTTCATCAAAATCATATTTCTTCAGAAAAGAGATGTATTACTTTATGAGTGCGGTATCATGGGTGGTTGGTCCATAAAAGTGTTCTGTTTGTAACCTGCTGGAAATGCATCATGGGCTTGGTTTTAAGCAGGACCAGGGAAAGAAATGCAAAAGACAACACTTGTTATAACTTTATCATATTGCAATAGAATTGTAGTGGCAATTTTTTTCAAGTAAACAAATATGGTTATCATTATTGCAATATACATTTTTGGTGTCAAGGTATATTTTATTTACATTGTCAAAACACAGAAAATGTTTCTGTGTTTTTGTGTAAAGATTTGACCATTATATCTAAACATTCTGCCTCTAGATTTGTGAAATGTTCCACTATTATTTGGTGTTTGACATGTAATAATCAAGAAAACCACAATTGTCTGCTTTCCTCAACTTCAAACCACCAAAAATCGTCCTTAAAATGGAAAAAGTAAAAACACAGACAATTATCGAGGTTATTATGAATATCAACTGCTTTGAGTATTTTTATCATAATGGCAGTACAGCCGCAAATATGATGGAAATAATTTTTCCATGTCAATCAGTATCAACAAAAGAAAATAAGCGACGAGTATAGACTTTTTACAAAGAATGCTGGAATGGACATCACATCTGTCTGCACATAACTATGAAAATGTCAGAGGTACAGGAGGTACACTGAATATGCCATGTATTCCCAGTTCCTACAGCTGGATTATAAAAGCTCATCTGTAAAGAAAACTGAAACCAAGAGTTTACACTACTTTGATACAAACATTTACACGTAGCCTTTCTGAGATTTACTCACCAATAGGAAAATCTAGCCACTTATCACTTTGCAAGTGTTGCATTTTTCTGCCGCTGTGTGATAGGCTTTTAGATCAATCTACAGGGTGAGCATGTCCACACTTTATCATGGACTTCGCCCTCATTTCAGATTGTTATAATTGCCAAGACCTGGTTCGGATCATATTCAGCAACAGATGTCTGCCCATGTGGTGACTCCAGGTCTTGAGTGGGAGTGTTAGAGAATACACAGTTTACGAATCTACAAATTAAGGATTAAAGCAAGAGTGCTAAGTACTTTGACATGTGAAGTTGTTTTATGTTCTGTTTGTGTGTAAGACCAGCCAGAACAGAGTGATGCTCCACTCACCAACACTCAAAGCTTCGTGTACAGTTTTACACCATTTCTCTTAATAAATCACCACCCACAACAACATTTTCCGATGATTACGCGACTGGTTGGTCACACTCTAATTTCCAAAAAAAGAGGTAAAAATGTTTCCCAGATAAATATACTTTGGGGTCCAATCTAAAATACAACTGAAGGTGGTCTACATAATCAGGATGGTACCACCTCTGGAAAACCCAGAGTTATGCGGAGGAGTTTTGCCTACTCTGCCTCTCAGTTACCAGACTGATCTCATGAAATCGCACTGTATGTCACGCCAGTTCTTATGACATTTGGCGTGCTATACGTACACAGTTTCATCCTTTCATGTGTTATTCAACGCCATTTGATCATGTCTCAATGTACACCAAGATCTCCGATTAACAAATTCGTAACCACGAACCCTAACCGTGTGGTATTTGATGTGGCGTGAACATACATGCGGAATGCTTATAATGCGTATAGCAATTCATACGCAACAAACACTGTACGCAATTCATGATACCACGTTGCAGTTACACACCTTGATCCTATTGGTTGAGTTACATTTTCAGTGTTAGTGTTTGGTATTAGCAAGAACCTGCCACTGGTCTCCTAAATCTGTTACTTCTTATTTTTGTGGGGTTTTTTCCTTGAAAATGAGGAACCTAGAAACAAACCTCCAAAAAGTTGACCCGCATTGACAGGTGTATTACATTTCACTTAACAATAGCAGATTCTTTACCAGACCAGGATGGTCTGCATTGGAAATCCAGACTTAACAACTGTTCAAGGAGTTTTCCAGTCACAGAAACAATTATGAATTAATCTCAATCTGTAAATTGGCTTCAGAGTCTGATTTTGACCGGCTCTTAAGTGTCATGAGATAACTTTTGTTATGATTTGGCACTATATAAATACAATTTGATCTCTGACCTCAGTTTATTATGGATGTGCATTACAGCCTGATGAAATAGCGTCCATTACATTCTGGAAGAAGCCTCGTGAATGAAGAGGCAGAAATATGTCAAATTTCTAGATCACTACAATAGAAACCAGAATACGGAATGATGGATTTCGACACAATAAAAGTTAAAAGACATGTCTTTCTAAAGCACAGAACACCAGAAAACTACAGCCCACAGCCAAAGAAAACTACCATTTTACCCTAAACATATATCCCATACTTGACCCACTAAGCAACATTTTTGTCCTTTATGCTTTCACATGTTGCAGTCTTTGTCTCCAACACTGCTTGTACCTGTACTGTAACAATTTCTGTGGGTTCATCTGAACCACTTGTCACAAACTCATCACATCAGAACCATAAACAGATAGGACAAAGCACTATTTCTGGGAGCTGGCATATGAAAACCTGGTCAGAGATGCTGAATATTTTGGTGCAAAAGGATATTTTGATAGTATTGATTACAAAACTAACATATTCATGATGCAATAGTTATGTTGTCAGTTTCTAACTAACTGTTTTAACGTCACATATATTTATTTAGCTGTCCACTGACATCAAGTGGTCAAGTCGGTATCAGAATCAGTACTGGGAAAGAAAAACATGGATTGGTACATGATATTCTGTGAGCTCTACAACTTCATATCAAAGTGATGCCTTATGCTTTCCTACAGTAAAAACTGGTATTTTATTTTTTATTATAGTTAGTTTTTATTCACATCTCTAAATAAACCTGCATTTTAATAATAAAAAAAAGCATGATTTTGATTGTACTGAATATTCCCATTGTTCTGATCACTTATAATGTTGAAAATAGTATGAAACACAAATGTACGTTTATTTCACTGAAAATACCAGGGGAAAACATGTTTACTCCACTTAAATGCATTTATTAAGTGATCTTTGTGTAAGATTTCAGTGAAGTGCACATGAGGCTCCGTTGTAATTTAGCTCATCAAGATGATCAATTTACCCGTTTAGCCTTATTACACGGTGATGCAGAAATAGCAGTAAAATGGTCAGGAATGTTCACTAACAACTGATTGTGAAACTGCTAACAGTGGTTTTCCATTTTTAAATGGCCAGTTACCTAGAAATCAAGTTTGGGCAACATAGAGGTGGGTAAAACATGGTAAATACTTCAACACAATACAATCAAACATCACAGACAGCTACAGCCCCATTCCAGACCAGAATCACAATATTCTCCAAAAGTGTCTTTTCAAAGTTCAAGTCTGTGGATCAGACCTGGAAAAGGTTGATTAAGACCAGACCACGGGGTGAACACTAGATAAATCCAATCTCATGGCAGGACAGTGGTTGACAAAAACAACCGCAGAATGTGCAATGTGGTGGTGACACTGGCAGGCTCTTGGGTACCACACCTAGGAGCTACAGGGACACCTATGGACTTGGTGCGCACCCATTTATTTGAGAGTGAATAATGCTGTGTTTCCACTATGTGGTACCGGCTCGACTCAACCTTTTTGCGTTTCCATAATGCAAAAGAACCTCGAATCTGGTACGTGGTACTAGTTTTTTGGTATCTGCTCCACCGAGGTTCAAAACGGGGGAAGAGCTACTAAAACATGACATGTAAACACAGCAGACCACAGATTGGTCAGAGAGTTATCTCTGCATCATCAATGTGAGACCCACCATTAAAAAAAAAAAAAACAGATTCGGAAGTTTACAGTAAATATACCAGTAGGTTAATCCACATGATGACAGCCAGCAAAACTACACTGTGGTCTGTTGAGGAGGTTCAGACAATTCTGTCCTTGGTGGCTGACAAAAAAAATTCAGCGTGTGCTTGACAGGACAACACACAACAAGAGAGTTTATCAGCAAATCTCTAAGCAGATGTCACAGAAGTTATGTGCTGCATCGCAATGAAGTCCAGGTACTCTAAAGTTGGTAGTATCCTGTAATGAAAGCGGTCTCCAGGAATAGTACCTGGTACCCAAGTCGAGTCAGTTCCACGTAGTTGAAACGTGGTTTAAAAGAGCCCAATTTTCCTCCAAATGTATTGGAAATTTTGACAAAATTTCAGAAAATCAGTTGAAAATTTAATGGCCAAATTATCTGTTTTCGTTAACTACTGTCATACAAATATTAAGAGCTGGATATCAAAACCTTAAAAATCATCTTTGGCCTGTGAACCACAGATCTGGAATGTAAAACAAAGTGGTAAACTCAAAGAAACATCAAAATCTTCCAGAAATTACTGCAGCTTGCAGCGTGGGCAGGTTTATGATAATTGCCATATTTGAGGGAGAACCGTGGCTACGATAGAAAATCAATAATGCAAAGTACAGTAATGCGACTTTGTGACAGTTGTAATCAAACTAATTTTTTTTTTTTTTCTTCATTTACAGACCTAATCAGGGCAGTAAAATATGGACACGATGTCTGAAAAGGAATTATTTCTTCTACAAAATCTTTCCAATCATACTTGTAACAATCAACGTGATTCATGAACATGATTGTCCTTCAGGAGTACCCTTTTTTCCTTCATAATTTTAGGTATATTATAAAATATAAGTATATTAAGTACTGCAACTTAGACGTCAATACTATATTTCCTACATTTACGGTTTTTCCTGACAGTTTGAGAAACCCTGTGTCTAACATTTCACTTGGCACTTATTGGACTACCTTTTAGTGCTATACCAACTGTTCCACTTCTCCCAAACATCAAAACATTTTTGTGTCATTTCAAGGTTTCACTGAGTTTTTCCTGCACAGATTTAAGAAATAAATAAAGAGAATTGGATGTAAACATACCTACTGAGGCTCTCAGGGATGCTGTGCATATAATAGTAAAAAACACTCCCTTAAAAACCTCTACCTTAGATAAATGTATGGATACACCCAGCAGTGCATAACACATGTGACCCAATGGTTTTGGACACATCTACTTATATAGTGTGGCATGTGTGAGTATGCATTTATTTGTGGCATACTGCTGGTTGTTAGAGACATCAAGTAGACATATGTTCAAAACCGGGTCATTACAGAGGTGCAGAAAAAAAAGAAAAAAAAAAATCAGCAATATCACTGACCAAAGCCACATAATCCCAAAGAGGAAAATCCACAGACTAAGAATTTAATCCTATTCATTCACGCACTTGCATATTAAAAAAGAAAAAATACACATTGGCAGGATGAAAATCCTTGTTTAAAAACAGAAGACCCTGTTCTCAGCCCAAAAGGCTAATGACTCAACTTCCTCACACATGCTCATTATCTGCTAATGATGCTAGTGCATGCCCTGCTGTCCACAAACCTGAGACAGTGAGTGGAGACACTAAGCGTCTCCTCATAAAGCAATTCAAAGCACTGCACAGCCATCAACACAGTTTATATGACATCCCTGTACATTATACAATCTGTGCTAAGGCCACTGGACTCATTCACCAGCACATTCTGTGTGGTACCAGTAAACTGGGTCATGTCCAGGTCACACAAACCAAAAACAATATTAGACATGAAGTGGACTTCAGTAAATGTCAATGCCATGATGTAATTAAGCTCAGCTAAATTCTTATACATCATTCAGAGAACGGTAATAATTAGATACCAACAGCCCCCTGTAGACATGACCAACAAAGACATTGAGCTATTAAAAGCCAATATGTTTATCACACATATTCTAGTGGTAAAGTGTTTAATCAGAAGGAAAAAAAATGGTACTGAGAATAAACCTTTAAAACCACCACCATTTATTAAAAGTCAGGTCATACATCAAGTTTTATTTAAAAATTATATGAATCAAATGTGAATTATTACACCAAAATCCTAAAATGACCTGTTACAGATGCCATGCTTCATGATATTGTGGTTCACAGTCAGGATGTACAACACCCCTTCCCCACCATGTTGTCCTGTAAGGTGCACATATTCCCATATTCTGAGCAGCAGTCTTTTATGATACAAAACGTTTCCAACACAAATATATTCTGCGCATTTTTACTGAGAGCAGAAATCAAAGAAATCTAGGCTGCCAAGACTGAATCCATCCGCTGCTCGGCAGCTGTCTCTCTCAGTCTGAGAAAAAGCGGTGATGAAGAAGGCTTTGAACGCCATCTTGTTCATTGCAGCTGCTTGGGCCCTGAATACAGGAACCCATTCATTCGAGGAGGCGGAGGGAGAGAGAGAGGGAGGGAGAGAGGGAGGGGGCACACTGGCAAAATGAATTCATCTTTGTGAACCAGAAATTACAAACAGCTCTTTTAGCAAAAATCCAAATTTGACCGAAATGACTACAAATGTGTGCTTCTCGGTAGTCCGCTCTCTCCATGCATTAACACTAGTCAATAAGTTGGTCGGTGCCAGGCTCCACATTATGGAGCTCTGTGCAGGAGGAGGCGCTTCGCTCGGATTTCTGCGACAGCACGTCTGACTCGTTGCTAAACCATCTTTCGAAATATTCAGGAGTGGAAAAATCCCCCGACTGCCCGATCTGACCTAAAGCCCATTTCGTTTTCTGGATCGGTGTGATGTGAGGCTTCGAGGCGGATGAAATGCGTCCGTATTCCGGGTAGAGGCTGACGGTGGAGCCGGGGCCCGGTGGGGCTGCTTCACTGGAGCCGCTAACAACTTGGCCCGCAACACAGCCGTGATCGACTTAAACAGATTGTCGGAATCCAATTAGAAAATCCTGTTTTCGGACCATTAAAAGAGTCGCCCAGTTAAGGCCCGGCAGTTTGTTTGTGACCTGCAGCTGATGTGACGCTCCCGCAACTAAAATGGCTAAAGCACCGTCAGCTCCACAGCGGTGCAGAGGGCTATTCCTAACCCAGCCGAATTACAGCTGTGCAGCCACTGGGCCACAAATACTGCCAGTACACTCAAGGAAAGACCCGGGTAAACCTAGCAACCAGTCTCAGTGCTCCCATTAGATAAACTAATAACTAGTTGGGCTAACTCGACCCGAGTGAACGTGGGCATCTTAACACATAGCTGTGACAGCGCTGATAATCCATCAGGTTTGGTTTCGATTCACCGAATTAGAAGCATTAATTCAACTGGCTCAGCTGAACACATCCTGTCTAATAAGTGTCGGCTGCAGCGCAGACCCACATCAACGTTACGTAAATCATTTTAGGCAAACACGAACGCTTCAAGGCACTAGTTTTGCATAGTAGCGGCACCCGACAACAACACCGCTGCTCTTCAGTACAGATAGAGGCAAAATGTCCCGGCTGCCATGTTCGGTGAATACACACCCACAGCAGGCAGCTGAAGGCAGGCAGCTGAGGCAGGCTGGGGCCACTGCTGGATAACTTACAGAGACTGGCTACGGCACAGGGATAGTGGGGGTGGAAGTGACTCCGGTGGTGAAGGAGCCATTTTTAGACTCCCTTCGTTGTCAATTACATGATGCTACTAATGTTCACCATGAGTGGACGTAAGGCTCTGTTTTCGCTTGTCAGACTTGTGCAATTGACAGAAGTTGCAGATGTGTAGCATTACACTTGACAGGTCTTGTGGGGTTACTCAACAGTAAATGAGGGGAGAACCCGCTCTGTATGGAGCTATCTATAGAGCCAAGATGTGAAAAAATGTGGGCCGACCTACAGATCCATCCTGGTGGTCATTAATAGGATCCAATTCTCGGTCTAACTCTAAATATAAGTACTGCTCCTGCGGCGGGGGCTAGGAAATAACCCCCATGCAGCGAAACCTAGACACAGTATTAGTTAATGGAGGGAGAAAGACACCCGGACGTTGATGAGGGGTGCTGGCTAACCTACCGACCTGTCACCAAGTAGCCCCCTAATTAACATTAGCCCTGCCAATTAGCCACCCGCTTGTTTGACAGGAATATTACACACAAGGGAAGTTCAATGTAGTTTTGTTTATTTGACTCTCGAGCTAAGGCACTGCATTAAGTTTTTCTGACAGTGACCCCCACCCACTCTCTTGGCAACAACTGCTAGCTAGCAGCAAGCTAACGGCAGCTAACTCGGAGGAGCAGATCCACTCAACCCAGTTTAACCCCTTTCGTTCTTCTCCCCTGCCTTCTGCACAGACGCCGTGCATTTCCGAAAGCACACATTCAAAGCTCAAATATGGGCCCTTACCCGCTTTCAGTCGATGGTATCCGTTGTTTATATCACATTGACTGGAAACAGCAAAAGCTTGTCTCTCCTCTCTCCGCCCAGGCGCTCAGATTTAGCTCGTTTAGCTACCGAGGAGCGGCACTCCCCGAACCCAGTTTTTGACCCGCCGAGGGGGGAGACACACCGGCACAGAGGCGCAGAGATAAGGCGGTGTTCACGCAGAAAAGACGTGTTGGAGTCCCTTTAAGCGTTCTTCCGATGAAACGCCAATTCCAACTCAAAGCAAAATATCCCTTCTAGTCTCCCACCGTCGTCGTCCCTCTGTTTTCTTCCTTCACGCCAGGATCTCAGTCGCTTCTTCCTCCGGCCATCAAACAGCAGAGATGGGCGCGGTAACCCTGCACTCAGGTCTGGGAAACCCCACGTTACGGCAGCGTCACAACGCACGGCAAAGGGTCGGCGACCACTCCGAAAGATCAGGAAATACTGCCATCTTTGGTAACAGCAGCACACCTAGCTAACATTTACCTGCCAAACAAATCACTTTTAAATCAGCAACTTTGTTTGGTGAGAGCCAAGTCAAATCTGAACGTTTATTATGTCAAAGTAGAGTAGAAAAACAGGTTTACTGCACAGCGGCTCAGACACTGGCAGGACTTTTCAAACTGTCCCTGAACTAAGCATCATGAGATCATTGAGGCCATTTATTGTGTTCTTCACATCACATATGTTGTCTGAAATCTTTATTATTCTGCTGTATTATTTTTCCACTTCCATACATTTTCCCCCTTATACTGCTACTCCATACGTTGTGCTATTTAACCCATGAAGATCCAAACATTCATCACCTAAACTACTAGCCAACCTAAACCATCTACGGATCTAAACTGTTTAACACCTGTCGGTCCATTAATCCTATCAATACATGTCAATAATTGGTGTAAAATGCAGTTTTACCTCAATGATTTATGGGATCAAATGTACAACACGTGGAAAATTAAAATAAGATGCACAAAATACTTGAAAAATTTTGGAAAAAATGAAGCAAAAAAACCTTGAAATATGGCATAAAAGTAAACAAATACTTCTAAAGTGAGGCAGAAATAAACAAAATACTTGAAAAATGTGGAGAATTCATAATTTCTTAATATCAAGAACCCTGTATTTAGTCTGTTAACCCTCAAATCCAAACCCATCTGCTGATGTGGCTGTTTAATACCTGCTGATCCACTAATCCTATCAATCCATGTCAATAATTGGTGTAAATACAGTTCTTCATCTGTTCATG